>VZTL01020324.1:23421-58880 GCA_013400535.1 Scopus umbretta | reverse complement strand
CTTAATGGGAGTGTTGGAGAGAAGTACACTTCCACAGAGGAACCATAAACATATATCATTAGTTCTTTCTGATGGCAGATTGTGTTTCTGTGTAAGTGATGCCAATGGAAGCCAGAACAAACCTGTTTGAGATAAGGATTGTACAAAATGACAGCTGAAGGCATGACAACCAAGTCAGAGTACTCACTATCAGTTATTTTTTTGGTGAAGTTTGGTGAGAAGTGTTCAAGATTTAAACCTAGCCATGGCTTAAATAACATTAACATAGTTCAGAAGTGAGCACATTTATCCCAGGTAGAAAAGGAACTGGCAAGAAATAGTAACTTTGCAAGCTATTGCTTGTTTTTTGCTAGTTTCTACAAATTTTTTTTCAGGTCTCAAATATGCTGCTACTGGAAAGGTCATTCTTCTTCCAAGATAACTTCCCTAAGGAGCTTCACTGTTTCATATAAACATGCAGAAACCGGCACTCCCCCCATCCTGCATATGCATTTCTAATTCACATTCCATTTTTTATGCACAGGTGAGTAACATGGGTGGTGTTCAGTAAATGGCCAGGATACAAAACAGTAAGAAAGCCAATTTATACCTTGAATTTTCCACTTATCCCTTTCATTCCACCTATCCTCCTCATCCTTGTCCATCTGCTCAGAAGGGATAGTGAGTCACATGAAATCTTCCAAGCCATGCTGTGTCTGCTAGTTCATCTTTGCCAAATGCTGGGACATTTACTCTACAACTCAGAGCACATGAGCATGGTATGGCTAGGCTGGAATAGACCCCTGATGGCCCCCTTCTGTCCCCCTATGTCCACCTGGGATAAACCTGCACTTCTTGATGCCTGCTGAACTTAGACCTTCCAGACCATCTCTGACTCAAACACTAGACTGTTTTAGGACTACCTATCTTCCAAATTTTGATACAATAGGCTCCTCTCAGTTTAGCACAACTGAGAAAATAAGTTGTTCTCTGCTATACTCTGTCCAAACATTGTTTTGGTGAGATCCCCCAAACTGGAAACTCCACATTGCCCTCAGGAACTCCCTTGAATCTCATCTTTCTCATCCAGTTTTAATATGTTCAGGGATAAGAGACAGAAAATTCTCCTCCACATGTGCATAATTCCTGTTAATGCTTGCAGGAGTTAGAGCTGTTTACTGGATGAAGTATGTAACCTGTTGTGTACTTTTTTATCTTCCTTCAGGTCACTCTTCTCTTCCAGCCTTGTATCAAAATAATTGGTAGCAATGCAAAACTCAAAAATGTCTTAGCTGTCACACAAAGCGGATGTCAACAATGTCAGTTTAAAAAAATTACATGTTATGCTGTTTCAAATGCAGAGATAGTATGAAAAAGAACACATAGTGGTGTGCTATGCATCATTTAAAAGCAGACATACTCTTCCACCAAGATCCTTGTCAATGACAGTGTTAGATGTGTGGTTTTTCCCCTTTTACTTTTTACAGGGTTTAAACATAAGGCTTTTTGGTTTTTCTTTCGGGTTTTTTTTTGAAACAAAGGTCACTTACTTAGCTACAGATAAATAAAAATTCAAGCATCCCCCGAAAAATCAATAAAGGTACTAAAAATCTAAGTTGATAATAAATTTTTGTTCCCCCTTCACATAGCTCAGGAATGTCAGTATTTACTGGAACCACTGTAATATCAGATATTTCAGAAGAGTATTGATTTTGCCACTGAAGTGTGACTAAAGGGATAAATAAACTGCTCTTGGGGTCAATCGATCCATTTATCTTTGCTGTTATTTTATAAAAAGTCAAAGCAGCATAAACGTTGATAAATAAATGTTATCATGAAAGAAATACTATCGATATGAAGATTTTGAGAACAATGTGAAAATATCTAGTCTGCCAGCATTGATCTGCAACATCAGGATTATATTTATGCTTCTTTGAGTACTAAAAATAAGGACAAAATACGTCTTTTCACCAGTGATGCACAACGCAGAGTTTACAGTTCTGAATGTGGCTCAGTGAATTAGGATGACTGTTACCATATGTAAAGTAGAATATTCCACAAGATAGGAAATACTGACATGATGGGAAAAGAAAAGGAAGAAGAGCCTTTATTTCTGTATTTGTAATGAATCTGAATCACAGTTGTACTGATGCATTCTTCTATTTAAAAAATAAAACATTTGGTAACAGCTGATGTATTCAAGTTGATGAGATAAGTAATGAGAATGCTCTGAAGTGACTTTATGTAGCTTTAATTGTGAGCAGGATAATCGCTACTTCAAGAAGTCACAATGATACTGTAAAAATTACAGCGCAAAAGTCATGCAGAGCCTGCCACAATGTGATTATGATGTGAATTTAAGGTGGTAAGAGAATATTAAGGCAAATATGAAGTTTGTGTAAGTCATAAGAAAGCGCTGTCATTGTGAGAAACTATGAGTCTACTTTGTAAAGCTATATATGTGAATCAACAGAAAAAATGCAGTGACATCAAGATAAAATGACAGAGAAGGTGCATAACCCTTTTTTATATGATACCTGGGTAATAGGTGGGTGTTATCCATCTGAACTAAAGTATTCAGAAACTAGACACCTCAGCTCATGGCTAGTCACTCTCTGCTCTGTTCACAGTCAATAGAAAGAAGCAGTCTCTCTCTGAAAGCATTGCTTCTTCCAAGGTCTGCACCTCAGAAAGACCAGATGAATCGCCCTTTGGAGGTACCTGGTTTGGTCTTTTGACTATAAAAGGAGTCTAGGCTAGACTTGGACATGCAAATTTTAAACATTGTAAAAGAAGGGAAATGAATCACACGCAACATGCCAGTCATAAGAAAGACATCCTAAATTCACCAAAATCATCAAATTAACAAAACAAAACAAAACAAAACAAACAGGGACATACAGATGGTTTTAAACGTCAAGCAGTTTGAAATAGTTTCCTGAGTTTGAATAAAGACATCATCGATGAGACTGGAATGAATCTCTTCTTGTCTTTTTTTCTTAAAATCTGGGTTAATGACTCCTCAGCAGGCTCCTAAGGAATCCAGGGGAGAGCTGCTGAAGAGACTAACACCCTTTTGCCAGTGGAAAAGCACAGGGTTGCTCAGAACAATCAAGGTCTTGATTTCACCTCAAGCAGCACACTAAAACTTGCTCTCTCTGAAGAGTGAGCACGCAGAGAATCACTTCTTATCTGCAGCCACAGGGGAGACACTGGGAGATAGGGAGAGGGAGAAATGAGGAGAGACAAGACGGAGAAATAAGGAGAGACAACTTTATGAAAACTTCACCATGAACAGCCACAGAAGTCTACAGCAAGAGGCAGAGGTGCTTTCCTACAAAAGAAAAAGGTGAGACACAGAGGCTTTTGAAAGTCTGCAGGACTACAAAACCACAGCTAGCTGAATAAAAGCTGCTGATGGGAAAAAAGGATGGTGTTAGGTGGTTAATAGAAAGAAACTGAAGGGCATGAAGAAAAGGAGAGCTAACAAAAGCCGACAGAACTTAATAAACAAGCAGGTTTCCTTTTGGTTTAGCAGGTAAACTTCTTCTATTGAAAGAAATACATTGACACAGTTCAAGATTGTGCTTTTTAATCTCCAGGAAACAAACTCTGATTAGACATCTCAACTGATATCTGAGAAGTACCACTGCACCCTGGTCTTGTAAGATAGCCCCGATGGCCTCCCTGGGTCCTTCCAGCCCTGCTGTCTAATGTCAAAATAAGGTAGCCCTTACGTATCCTACAGTCTTACATAGCCATGCCACAGACCGGTCAGGGCAATGAGAGCTGACATACAAGTTTCTTCTGATGACATTAGGGCTCTATGCATCCACCCAGCTCTTCAGATGACCATCTAGAGGCATGGGATGTATACCATTTACCTCAGAGACCTAAGAGGAGAAGGTCCTGGGGTTTGTTCACAAGGAAACACTGTGTTTTACTTCTGGCTTTGAAAAGTGAGGCTAGAAACCCTAACTTACTGTGTAGGCTTTAACAGTGACCCAGCCTTAATGAAAGCCAAAGAAAGCAGCTACTGCTTTTGGCTACTGAGTGACAAACTTCACCCACGTGCAGACGACCTGCCCTCACAGAGCGGAGGTGACTACCAGATGACTGTCATGTGCAGTTTTCCTCAGTGACACAGCTACCACAGGCTCCTGCATGTGAACTCAGCCAGAGAACTCAGGAGGGGAAGCTGATACTCTACTTTTCAATAATGAGGATCAGCCAGCTTTAGGGTCCACCACAGGCACTCATCGTGACCCTTGTTGGTGAAACATGCTTCATGAAAACTCTTCACATCTCCGAATCTGGCCATGTGTATAGCTTCAGCTTGCTGAATCAACCGGGGCTGGGTGCTAAAGAAAACCAACTACAAACCTTACGATTCATCTTGTTTAGAGACTAACAAAGAGCAACTTAACATCGGTCAGAAACACCTACCAGTACTTTATTTCATTTACAGTCAGAAGAAAGAAAAGGAGACAGAAATATTGTGCACAGCATATGTGTGTTTTACTGTCTGTCCTGCCAGCAACAGCTGCCAAGTGGTGATCTATTTGCTTCAGTAAACCATTAATTTTCCAACAGTAATTGGAAGCAAACCATAGAGCTATAACATTTCCCATGTTCCAGCAACAATATTCATCTATGATATACAAACATTTTTCAGGTATCAGGGTATATATTCAGTATAAATGTATATCTGGTATAAATTGATTTCCTTCCCCCAATTTTTTGCTGCCCACTGGTTCATATACGACACAGGGCATGCTTCCTGTGGCCCGGGATGCTGTTTTGGCTCACAAGCTGGACAATTATACAATTCTTCCCTTTCTGCAATGTTGTTCTGTGAAGATCATACGTATGTTTGGGAGAGACAGCAAATCAGCCACACCGCTGAAAGGAAAAATCAGTCCCACAGCCGCTATATGAGATACGACTTCACTGCTGTGCTTTGATATAAACCTGGCTTAACACCAACAGATTGTCAAACGCTTCTTGTTGCAAAGCTTTGAAGAAGCAGCATGTTTCTGAGCAAAAATATAAAGGGCAGGGAAAGCAACTGACTCAAAAGAGGACAGAAATTCTGTTAGCTGGGGAGAAAAGAGCCACTGCTGGGCAGAGCTCTGCAGATGTGCCCCGGGACAGTGGCAGAGGGAAGAGGGATGGCGGCGTGGGGTAAGGGCACAGGCAGGCTGCAGTGAGATCGCCTGCTCCCAGCATTAAGAGGGAAAGCTCCCTCCCCAGCAAGGCAGATAGCAAGTCTCTGCTGACTCCCACGGAAGAAGGAGCAGGGGCAGTGAAGCTGCCTCGCCTGCGTTGTTTTGACATATGCTATATCCATCAGTTATTTTTAAATCATGTCATTTGACAAATCTGCTGAATTCATTCACAATTTCTGATTTGCAAGATGAGTTTCTCTGTTACTTCTAGGAATCTATGCAAATGGTAACATGATGCTTTCTGTTTTGCTCTGTATTTTAAAATCTCTGCAGGTTGTGACTCTTCTTACTTCTCTGTTCTAGTTGCTGGCAACTGTGTTAAAGACTGCAATAAAAAAACTAAATAATTAACTCATCCACTTTCTTACACTTTCAGCGATGCATTATTTAAGAGTCCAGGCATTAAAGTCTCAGTCCTGAAAACATGCCCTTGGGATCAGTTGCTTTGAAGTCACTTGCAAAGTTATGCAGGTGTATAAATACTTGAAGGATCAGATCCTAAAAAAGTTTATCTTTATTGTAACGGTGAGTAATAATCTTAACGAATCTGTCTGGTATTCCATCATATGTTAAAACATAGCACCTATTCAACTGCAATGAGAAAAGTAGTCGTGTCTCAGTGTTCGTATTCTTTTCGTTTGATAAATGAGCTTGCTTTATGCAGTGAAAGAATATTAAAGCAGACCTGGTTAACATCATGTTTGGAAGCATAAGGGAGTTGTTCTTTGGGGGTTTCACTCCTGCCAGTATTAAAGTATTATGAAAAGCAAAATGAACATACGGTTAAGCCAATTTAAATGCACTTCTAATGAACCAACGAACCCCCTTAACTGCATCAGTTAAAACCAAAAATCCCCAAATCTTCCCTTTTAGCATTGTCTGGCCATGTTACCATCACCAACACCATCTACATTATCGACTTGATTTCTTATGTCTTAAATAGTAAAAATCCATTAATTGTGAAGCCTGCTGAATAATACGTATTGCTTAACCAAATAATAAAAAGTAGGTCATCAAGGATCTGGCCCTGGTTACCATTAGAACAGCACAAGGCAGAATTTTGCTCTTGTGTACACAGACCACAAAACCCACGGCAAGCGTCCGAGCTATTTAGGAAGGATGAAATCTGTCCTTAGATCCACTCAACTGACCACCCACAGGTAGAGTTTATTTTGGTTCTTTCTTTCTTTGATATAGCTGGTGCTGTTTTTCTTTTAGTTAGCAGCAACGTAAAGGTGCTTAACTTTTTCATTACACCTCCAGAAACTGAAGAGCTCTTCACTGCTCCTGGCCATTCAGATAAACTCTCCCCTTCCCCTCCAAAGAATCACGGTATCAGTGCAAATTCCAGATAAAACTTAACAGTTACTGATTCAGTTTCCCAGAAGAAACAGCACATTAAGGAAGCAGCAGATGTTACTCTGCTGAATGACAACTTGTGTTAAAGCGTGAATATTCAGAGCACTATTTCCTCTTGGTCCCAAGCTGATTCTAGGAATCTGCTAAAGGGTCTTTAAACAATGAAATTCAGTGCCATGACTTCAAGGATTACTGTGCTTTGCACATGAACATTTGGACAACAGACGCACAATAAACTGTGGCTGACCAAATCACCGTTACATATTTCAAGGGAAGTATAAGAAGAAAAGAAAAGCAAAACCGCTCCCTCCTCAAACCCAAAGCAGTCCAACATGTAAAAATGATTCTGAAATGCATGCTTCTTCTGGAGCCAAGATGTATATAAGAAATATAGCGGGAAATTACTCATCAAAAGCCTGTTTTGTTCAGTAAGGGCTGCAGTCCCTTATACCTGTGATTCATCCCTCCCCTCCTTGTCCTCCTGCGGGATGTCACTTGCAGGTGGTAAAGACTCACTTAGTTGAAGCATCCACACTCACATCATCTTGATTCACTTCAGAGTCACCAGAGAGAAATGTGCACTGAGAACACTTCACTCATCTGGCCTGTTTTAGCTGTCTGCCTTAAGTGAACTGGTAACTGATGAGTCCCTGTTTCTCTCCTGTGACAGCAAGGAGAGTCTAGACAATTAGCTCGGATGTCGACGTTGAAAATACACATCGGATCAGATTAATCCCATCTTTACAAACCATGGTAGAAAAGAGGAAATGGGTTGTTTTTTTGTGTGGAAAGATTTGGGCAGTAACTTCAAAAAGTTAAGAAGACGGAGCCCCAGTGCACCGTGCAGGACAAGCTGGCTTACTGACTTACTGGCCATTGGCTATTCCAAAAACCAGCAAACCTGTATGACATTGCAAGGTACTCACAGATTAATTAAATGTTGTGAATAATTGTTGTTAAAAAAAAAATGATTGGCTGTAACTACACAAAACAGTATTAAAATGCCTGCTTTACGTGCTTTGGTTAAGACTTTGATGGAAAAGGCAAGTTCATTGGGATCATTAATGACAGCTTTGCACGCAGAGGGAAGACGCTACAGAATCCTAAGCAGAATTGCTTTGGCCAACAAATGAAAACCATACCTATGTAAAACAAGGCCCAAAAGGTCTCCTGAGTATCACAGCCTGTTTATCTGTCTTTTCTGAAGCATGCATGCTCAAAGTGTTTGCAAGCTGCAAGCTGTCCCCCTTGCAGGTTCCTGACCTGGCTTTGGGTCTTTAGTCCTGCAGCCTTCTAGCTGCATCTGTCTGCAGGTGCCGATATACAACCTAATAACCTGTATTGCTGTGGAGCTGAGAAACTCTGCCCCTCCTCTAGCTGAGGCTTCTCTGTGTGTTCTGGCCTTTTTAGAAGATGGACAGAGAAAACAGGAAATTAACTTTATTGATGAATCTAAGTATCCCAAATAATTTACATCAGTTGAGCAGATGCCACTGAAATGACAGTATTTAGCTCAGGCATTTAAGCTGTTCAAAGCACACCCAGTCCTCCTCTCCATGAACAAGAAGAGTGACAGTTCATGAACTACTCATTAACCAGGTCAGCTGAACACCCTTTCCAACTGTGTGCATGTCAGTTTGAGTTAACTGGATAATAATCATACCTTAACCATGTTTGCTGGCCTCAGATTTTATTTGGTCTGGTATTTACTTACAAACATCACAAATAACAAATGACAGAGCTTGGAAATACCGAAGTCTTAAGTAACACCTGGTATCCTAACATAACACTGTCAGTCTGAGATGTTTTGGCTTATTGTCTATTGCAAATAATTATTAGGAACTTTCAAAGTGAATGGCAATTGAGCAGCATCACTAAAATAGTGATGTTATTAATAGAAGTCATACAAAAAGACAGTGGATAAGAAGAGGCAAAAATTATCTCACTCCATCATCAACCTTATGTGCAATTAATTTTTTGCTGTCTTAAGTTGGTCTTTTCCCTGCCTTTTTAACAATTTGACAGATTGACTTAATTAACCTGGATTGATTTGTACATTTGAAAATCAGGTTTCCTTCTTATTCTGTCTGACATGTTCTTTCTCCTTCACCTTTCTAATGTCTCTGGTCTCTTTCGCTGCCTTCTCCTCTTCTTTTCTCTTTTCTGCTCTCTTTTGGCTTTCTCACTTCACCTTTCAAATTCCCCCAAAACAGGCTTTCAGGTAGGTCTAACCTTTGCTTATTGTAAAAATTGCTGAATTAGAAGTTGTCAGGAAATTTTGATTTAGCTTTTCCACATTCTATGGAAGAAGCAGAACTATGTACTGACACTGTAGCTGAAATGCCAAACCAATGGTATTTATGCCTCTAGAAGCCACGATTCCCTAATTCGGATAATATTATACTGTATTTTTATAATACAGTTTGTCTTCAGCAATGACAGTTATACAGTTTTGAATAATAATAGACATTTTTTAAAGACTATACTAATCTCTTATCTTCCCATTTGTTATTTCCTTGTCCTGCCTGTTACTATAATATAATAGCCGTGCATTACAGACATAAAAGGCTCTATTCCATCGTGAGATGTGATCTTCAGATAGAGTGTTCCCGCCAACTATTGCCAAACAAATTAAACAGTGCAAAGATGTCCACAGCCATAAATCTCCTATACTCCCCTTGCCCCGCCACCTTTAAATACTTCTAAAAATGTGATTTTTTTTTCTGAACCACATGGGACCAGTGGACCTGGGTAGTATATTGCCCATTGGTGCTTGCAGAAGCAGACTCCACTCAGATGAAGGAGGGCTGAGAGCCTGGGAGCAATGCAATGGGACTTCAACATGGGCCAGATTCCACACAGATGCTATTTGCCCTCTTTCCTTCATAATTCACCTATGCCTGAGTAAATATGGTCTGGTGCCCTAAGGCACATTTTATTTCCAAAGGGCCTTGAATGGGACACCCGTATGGGGGACACTTGGGCTCAGACAGTCAACAGTGATCCAAGCAAATGTGACAGATGTGGATTTTAATGGGATTTGTGATTTGGCAACTGGAATTCAGGGGCTTGATGTAGGCCTCCTATATGATAGGCATTTGCCCATTCCCATGCAATTTTCAATTTGGACAACTGGGTCTGCCTGGTGTCCACCACACAATGTACAACGAGACCCAGAAGTGAATCAGCAGCTTGTGAGAAGGACAGTTTGCTCTTCACCAAGAGGAGAATGTCCTCACCTACCAGCTGCATGACCCATCCTGCCATCAGCCTCAGGCAGGGCCTCAACACCTCTGATGCAAGCACCTTCTCCCTTGCCTACCCTGCACTCTGTAACCTCTGCCCTGCCTACATCTCCCGGAATATGCTCCTTCCTACCTGACTGAAATGCCTGAATAATTACATTGTGGGCTGCATGGCATAATCCTAACTCTTTGTAGCTGTTTCCAGTCCTTCCTGTTTCTCCCCTGTATCATGGCTAATTAATTTTATATTACAAAGCAGCCACTTCTGAAAGATCTGTTGAAGTTCAGATTAAATGCAAAATTTCACTCTCCTTCATGTGTCCTTGATAAAGATGATTTTATAGCCCTTCTGTCAGATGTCTTGGGCACTAACTGTGCCTTTGTTTTACTCAGGTAAATGAATTTGCAACAGTTTGGGTTGTTTTTTTCCCCCCTGTAAAGTAACAAGTACCAAGTAACTGGATTTTATTTTCTTTCTTACCTTTATTGGACTATATTAGATACAAACAGACTCATTACTGTGAAGTGCACAAACCAGAAAGAATATTTCTAAGTTTAAATCCAATTATATGATGATTTTCTGAGCGTACCATTAAGCCTATTAGCAGTAGGATGAAAAAACATATAAATGCATAAGTTAACAAAGTGTAATAGACCAAAACAAAGTGCAATAACTGGACAAATTAGAATATACAAATACAGCTGATATAACTAAATGATCCAAAAAGGTCCCCATATTAAAAACAGAGAGAACCCAAACTGTCAACAACCCACTATGAGTGGTCTGTCACTTAGACCCAGTCCGTGTAGTCACAGGCACCTTGGTCTCTCCACTACGTGGGAGCCTGGGGTCTTTAGAGGAATCTTTTTGCACCTAAAAGTTCCCAGTCCTTGCACACACTGCATCCTTTTCACCCCTGCATGTGCAAAGATGATCAAAATTGGGCTGCTGTACTCTCTCCTTCCTCCCACCACCATCACAAGCATTTCCATGTGCCTTGTCTTGGGGAAAAGGGATGTGCCCCAGTTGGGAAAACGCTGGCTTGGTTTATAATGGGATTTAGGTATCTCCCAGTGTGGGCACCATGATTGCATTGAAGAGGCTCAGGCACCTTTCCATTCAGGCTCTGGAGACGTGGCATACCCCGTAGCCCAAGCTAAAGCTCTGCAACAGGCTTCCAGGCCTGCTATTCCCTGCCTGCCAGTCTCACCATGAGGAGCCTTCTTGTAACAAACCTGCAGCAAACCTGCACATGACATGCAGGAACATGGGTGCTTCCTTATAGCCAGTGCCTCCATGGTAAGGATGCTCTGCTAAGGTTAGGGAACATAGTGCCAACAGTCTGAAGAGCCACTCTTAAAGAGAAAAAAACACTGTGGGGACAGATTCAGAGCCATCTGCCCTCAGGGAAGGAGCGGTAGCTGGCAGACGCTGAGAGCATCTAGCAGACAGATAACATGGACTTGAAAACCTGCCAGAACAAGGAAAGACTGGAAAAAGGGCTTTCTCTTTTCCAGGGGAGTGCTCTCACTATTGAGCTGCTGCTGGAGAGGGAAGGAGCGAAGGGGAAAGATGGTAACGGGGAGAACCTCAGGCAGCTTTGCCTTGGAGAAGGAGCTCGCCACGGTCCATAATGGCTAAAGCGAGTGAATTTGGAGTAGCTAGGTGCACCTATCTGCAGCCCAGAGTTGGAGTCACAAGCCTTGGGGAGGAGAACAGCTCCAAAACACAGCCCTGTTTGTAGGATTTCCAGCTGGTTAGCTTTGGTAGGGCTTCTGGACCCCACTCCCAGACACATGGGGCTCTCCAGGCATTGTGCTATCTAGATGCTACTATATTGCTACTAACTTGAAAAGCCATGCTATAAAGTAACAGTTATTAGAAATGTAAAGCTCAATGTATAAAAAATGCTCTGTTCTCCTTATTATAGAGGAGTAAACTTTGATTAGTGGAAGTGATTAGTCTATAAAATTTAACTTGCCATTTATTAACTTAACAGCCTAACAACCTGGCATTATTAAATACTCAGGGTGGGAACCACTGTGACCTGTGGAAAAGTATTTGCCTGCAAAAGTGTGGATCAATAGGTCTACATTTAGCTAAAGTTTTATGTATTATGCCAAATACAGTTCATAAATGTCACTTCATAATTTGCATTAGTACAAATTATTAGCAAAGAGTCACACCCCTGGCTTGCCACACCAAAATACATTAGTTGTTTCAGTAGGTCTTCTGATTTATAGTTATGCTTAATGATCCTGTTAAAAATACAACAAATAACTCTCTTGTTCTAACAATTTAGAGTCTTTATTTTTTTCAGATACCATCCAATGAGACAAAAGGTTATAATAGGCTGAAGTTTTAAACTGTTAGAAACTAAGCTGAATACAGGAATATAAAACCATCAAAATCCATCAAGAAACCAACTTTCTAGATATATAAGATTGCAGATTGAATCTAAAAATGTGATAGACTGAAAATGCAGATTTGATTGATCTCTAAAAACTGAAAAAACATTTACAATAAATGTTTTTTCACATTTATTGCTTGAAACAGTACTTTCTGGAAAAAATACTCATAGTGATATTTTACTATGCATTCAAGTGTCCTCTTCTAACTACTTGCCTTNTGCTTGGTTGCCGACTGGGATTAAACCACAACAATTATACCGAGGTTACAGACCTTTTCAGTCTCTTATCCAGACACAGTATTTGGGGCAGTAGCATTTGAAAGTTATGTATTGGAGATAGAGCTGAACTTCAGACTCCACGTAGCATAGTGAGCACACCTTGACAATTTTAATTGGCCATGATATTGCCGAGAGGTCAGCAGTGAAATCTGTATCCCAAAGTTTATGGCTGTCATTTTATAGATTTTGATCTAGGGTTAGTGCTCGCACAGCAATTAATGATCAGACTGTGATATTTAAACGACTGGTCTCAAATGCATGCACTCTTCCTGAGCAAACGGAGACCGTGACAAAACCAAGCAGAAGGTCACAGCCTGCTCCTCTGTGCAGACATTGTCCTCTCCCTACAGCCAGAGGCTGTAATCCTCATGGTGTTTGCACTGGATGTGTGCAAACACAGATCTCTCCTGTCCTCCACCCGCCTGCTGGGGTAAGGACCAGATGCATCGTGGCCCAAGCCAGGTGTTAGAAAGGGGGAGAGAGAGGAGCTAACTAGGGAAACCTTCAAAAGGTTATGTTCATGATGACAAATGTTGTGCAAAGGGTCATAAATGCACTTGCACGGAAACCCACAGATAGAAGGAACGTTAGCCAGAGCTTCTTGGGATGGCGCATTCCCCATCATTTAACACCCGTAATGGAACAGCATCCTCGTATTTCTCATGACACTGTTATTCTTCTTAATGGGGATTAACAGCCTTTCGTGTTATTTCCCACCTAGATTTCTCCTGAACTAACATCCCCACATCAGATACTATATTAGCCGATAATAAGAATAAATGACAGGCTGCATAGTTTCTTGCCTGACAAGGGTGCTGCATTATCCCACCACACAAAGAGTACAAAGAAATCTCTGGGTTTTATTTATTGTTTTGGCTATTACATAAAAATATTACAGAAATAAAAACTCTGAAGAACTAGTACAGTGTGGTATTGCTCCAGTCATAATGTGCTAGTACACAATCAATTCTTATAAAAGCTTTTCTTTTTCAGAGTAGTTTAGTTGTCCAAAGGGAATAAATAATTTACTGCTTGTTCAATCCAGTACTTCTATTATTTTAAAAAATTTATTCTACTTTGTATTTACAACATAAAGTGTTCTTTGTTTACATTTTGACCATTTTAAATCTGTTTCCTCTTTAAGTATGTTGAAGATATCCTTGGTCAAGTGAGCTCACCAACATGATGCCGATGGCTTGAGAAGAGTTCAGGTGTAGATTTTATTCTCCTTATTTCTGAAGCCAGTATGGGCAACCTGGATGTACTTCAATGTAAATTTTTATGATTTCCACATTTGCAAATGAAAACCTTATATAGCTTACAGACACAGGCTTGTATTTTTAATATACCTAAATACAAGTCAGTGCTGTCAAACCAGTTCACATCTGGCTAGAAACTACCCTGCAGTTGACACAGTTGTCAGGAAACTCTGCAGTGAAAGGTTGAAGCAGCTTGCTGACACTAGAGGTGACCATGTCTAGAAGAGGACCACACGGTGTTAGCCCGCAGAGAGCCCTGCGCTGCATCCGCACTGCCCACGCTCTACCAGCTCACGGCTGCATGGAAGAGCGTCCCCATCCCCCAGACAGAGCATCCCCAGCACCTTCCACAACTTAAGGTTTCTTGGAGAGGATCAACCTTAAATACTCAAGTGCCTCCATTTTTAGAGGATGAGATTATGCTCTAGGCATTTAGTTAACACTTCCATCTAGCAGATTTTTTTCACATTTTCACAGATGAAGTACTCTCAGTAGTTATCCTAAGAAAAAAATAGTCTTTCAGTTGGAGACAGTTGGAATTATCATTAAGAAAGAAAAAAAAACCAACTTGTACATGTTTTCTACACAAATGTTTGCATCTTTGAAGTATTTGAGGAATAATCTTAAAAAGGTGAGAATGAAAATGAATCCATGAAATAGCACAACACATTCCTGTATTAGTGGTATCTTCAGCTGAGAAAGCCAGAATTTAATTTTTTCTTTTATATTTTCTTTTTCGAACCAGTTTACTGGTGGGGGAGAAGTCAGTATTTACTAGCAAAATGAACAGTGTTCAGAGGATCAGATTTCCAATTCAACTTTTCAGTTTCACCTCCTTGCCAAACAGACATGTAACGGTGAATCTAAAAACTCCTGAGAGGTATTGCATGACCTGCATAGCCTTCCCCTAAAATCTTTTTAATGACAATGTCAGGGTCACTCATTTACTGTCTTTGGTATCACACAGAGATTCTGAACTGCATTGAAATCTCAGATGTCACGGTGTTTTAAAATAGCATGGTTACTTGATTATAAAAGGTATCTATGCTAGTGCATCCCTTTGAAACAGGCAAAAGATGTACCAAACTCTCTTCTAAATATGTTATCTATGTTGGCCTTGCTGGTGGTGTGATTCCTTCCTAATTTCTGCTCCAGTGATCACTGGTGACTCTCACAGTCATGGTCAAGTGGTCTCTAGGTGCATTTGCAGTATTTTCATGCATGTATTTTTCAGTTAAAAGTGTGATGAATACACAGTGACCTGTGAATGATTTTGAGGGCTGACACTTATCTGTTGACCCTTAAAACTTTGAAATAACTGCAGTAAAATATTTAAAGACAGGAATGAAATATAATCTCTCTCTAAAATACAATTTAATGACTACTGGGTATTAAAAAGCAACATGTGTGGCCATCCTAAAATACAGTGTCATCACTTCAACTCCAGATTAAATGTAGTGAAACCCTACTGCTAATACTGGAATGAACACAATACCAGATTCAGCTAATGATTTCCCCATTACATTGCAAAATCTTTGCATCAGTGGCTGAAATTCCTGATCAGTTTTATGGCCTGCCTATGAGACCACAAATCCAGGTCACACTGCTGACTGAAACTTTGAACTACTGCTTGGTTTGGATCTGGAGGTTAGTGAAGAGCAATAGAAGTGGAGGTCTAATATATTTCATTGCCTTAAGAAGCACATTTTTCCTCTCTAAGAATAAAAATCTGGGCTTGGTTTCTGCAGCTTATTGACAGGAACATCATGCTTGGCTCATACTGCACAAAGGCTTATGGCTATTCATGCTGCTTCTGCATGGAAATTCAGCAATTGATCTGTGAAGTCCTAGACAGCCTGGGTCACATTCTCAAGACAAGGGATGGAAAATTTTAGGGTAGAAATATTTGGCTGCACTGAAAATTTCAATATTGGCCTTCACAGAATAACTTACAAACTCACTAAATTGTTTCAGGTGAAAAAACAATCAGGTCTACATTTACAAGACCGTCGATAGCAATCTGTTTACCATTTAGACCCACTTTTAGCACACAGTATGTATGAGAACCAGGTTCAAATCCACTGGCTATCTCGATTGATTTCAAGCAGGGATCTAAGCCCAGGTCATCACATTTTTTCACCCTGTTTCACTGCATATTTAAGTAGGGTGCAAAAATTTAGTATCTCCCACAAACTAACTGGGTGAGCCTGGCCCCGCTGTGCATGTCACGGGCTGAGCAGATGCTCATCAGGAAGGAAGGAGAGCTACATTCAGATCCATCCTGGTCCAAGTAACAGCAAGGATGAACTCCCACTCAGCAACGTGGAGATGGGACATTTGCAATTTCTCCTGTTAAAGCTGCTCCACTTTTTTCACTGAATACTTAATATTCAACAAGAGATGGAGCCAGTAAATAGCTCCTTTACTTGATGGAGAATTCATTCAGGACATGCGATGCCTGGGCTCTGTTCTTTGTGCCAGGGACCAGTTTGCAATGAGAAAGTAAAGCAGCATTGAAAGAAAGGGTGGAAAACCCTTCTCAGTCTTCTTTGGAGTATCCTACAGGTTTGCAGTCAGAACAGTCTTTCACAGCCTTTTAGGTAGAAGTACCTGTGCTACCTTTTCCTCATCCCATTTCATAATCTAATTTGACACTGCCTTTGCTTTCAGCACAAGCATGTTCTACAGAAGCATTTTACCCTTGGGTTGGAGCAGGATGTTTTGTTCCATTAGAAATAATTCCCCTAATTTTTCATTCTGATGAAAAAAAAAAACCTTTTAAATTTCAGCTCATTCTTAAACAGTTTTTAACATTTTTTAATTTGGCTAATAATTCAGAGAACGGAAGCAAAGCACATACAACCTACGCAAGGCCCTGCCCTTTCTTGAATTTTTTTCTATTGCTGCTGACTGTGATGATAGTGGAACCGAACCTTCTGAGTTTTAAGCAAAGCAGATCAGTTAATTATTATTTCCTGAATGGATTTGCCTTTAATTCACTACAATTGGCTAAAAGTAGCCCGGGAGCATTACAACTTGTTTGGGGCAGGAGGAGGGAAGGGACTGAGACACTCCAGAGAGGTCTGTTCATCACCAGCAGGAGTTAACACTGGCTCATCTGACGACCAAAAATAATTGTAAGTTGTTATGCATATTCAAAAATGCCTGAGATCATGCTTGTAGGCACCCACATGCATAAGATCTCCTTGTCTGTGAGAAAAGCATGCCTTCCTGGAGCCCTCGGCACAGGAAAGACATGGACCTGTTGGAGCGGGTCCAGAGGAGGGCCACAAAAATGATCAGAGGGCTGGAACACTTCTCCTAGGAAGAAAGGCTGAGAGAGTTGAGGTTGTTCAACCTGGAGAAGAGAAGGCTGCAGGGAGACCTTACAGTGGCCTTTCAAAGCTTACAGAGGGGATTATAAGAAAGATGGGGACAGATTTTTTACCAGGGCCTGTAGTGACAGGACAAAGCATAACAGTTTTAAATTGAAAGAGGCTAGGTTTAGATTAGATATAAGGAAGACATTCCTTACTTTGAGGGTGGTGAGACACTGGAACAGCTTGCTTAGAGAGGTAGTAAATGCCCTATCCGTGGAAACATTCAAGGTCAGGTTGGACAGGGCTCTGAGCAACCTGATCTAGTTGAAAATGTCCCTGCTCATTGCAGGCAAGTTGGACTAGATGACCTTTAATGGTGCCTTCCAACTCAAACCATTCTATATCTATTTATACATATATATACACACATATACAGACATATTTACATAGATGCATATATACATATATTTATACATTCAAGTACATGATTTTTGGAGTAACATAACGATGCATCTATTTTTAATTAGACCTGGATATAGAACTCTGTCACAACTTTTACTATCTTGCAATAGAAGTCAAATTTTTAGAAATCAAATAGCTTTAATAAACTCTGCTCTTTCTGAAGCATCTAAGGAATATCCCAGCACTTCTCCCACCAGTCCTACCAGTGGTCATAGATGTAGTTCCCAAGGATCATGCACAGGCATGTGACAATCTCAAAGTCTGTGCCTGATTTCTTTTTAACAGCATCCATATTAAAAGATTCACCTGGACCATCCCAAGAGGATGATGGCTCACCAGGGCTTCCTACGTAACACCGCATGGATGCTATTTTATGACCATAATGCTACACTCTTCAGAGAGGTCCCAGCCATCTTTTTTGTCATCAGATGCTGGCTGTAGCCTTACTGGATGTCCTTTCTGGTGCCCAATGAGCATTTCTGTGCTTCCATTACTGGATTGCTGTTGTAGCTCTTTAATTCATCCTGTCACTTTCTCCACTATTATGGCTTTGAGTTTATTTGCTGCAGGCAACGGAGAGCTTGCACAACAGTGTGACATGAAATGTAGCACTAGGCTGCTAGTACCTACTGTTGGTGCACTGCTCCAGTCCAGCAGCACAGTCTGCATGTGTTTATCTCTTCAGTTTGCCTTTTCAATATATTTTCTTGGCAATCTTGACAGCTGCTTCTGCTTCGCCGTTAGACTGGGGGAGATGCTGAGAAGGCACGATATGGTTGAAGCCTGCTGACGCTGTACACTTCTGACATGCAAACTAAGGTCCATTATCCATAATAACTATTTCTGCAGCCCCTCCCAGGCAAACTCAGCCTTATGGCCGTCAGTGATAGAAACTGCTGCTTTTTTATGTTAGGGGTCCATTTCCCAGCCGTCAACAAAAGCACTCTGCATTCATTAAGGCAGGAGGGGAAAAACGAAGATGAGACGAGCTGTGGGGTTTTGTTTAACCTTGTTCCTCAGGGACACCGGCCGCCTTACAGCCGCCATCCAGTAGACCAAGCGCTAAGTAGCTCAAAGCAAGATGGCTCCCTTAGGGAACTAATGGAGTATTTACACAATGAGGCTGCTGACAGCCTGTCTGTATTAATACTGGCTAAAACAAAACTTGAGACACTCACAGAGCACAGGTTGGCTATTTAGAGGAGTGAGCTGACATTATTGGAAAATGAAGAGAAAATGGAGAAAAGAAGAGATGCAGTCTCAAAAACATTGGTTTTGCTGAAATTCTGCTAAATATCAATAGATTTCAAGGCCCATGACAGAGTGAGAAAATAAACTTCTGAAAAATTACACTTGTTCAAAAACCAGCTTGGGACCATTTCTTGTGTGAGGAGACCTATGTCCCTAAGGGAGACCTAATGATTCAGCCATCGCCAATGCTAAAGGAAGAGTCCTTTGTACCTGTCAACTGACATTAGCCATAACCCTCACAAATGTCTTCACCAGAGACGGCTTTGCTGCAGGTGTGGGCGTGCATGCCCTCCTCTCCAAGCCGCGGAGCTGCTGGGGAGGCTGCGGGGCACCTGCTCGCCTGTGCACCTCCCTGGCCAGCCTCTCCCCGCCTATCCAAAGCCCTTCTGCAGCAGGGGAGGAAATCTTCCTCCCAGCCACAGGCTGAATTAAATTGAGGTGCTCACCCTAACTAGCACTCATGAATACTCTCCTTTTTTGCTATTACAGTCAGCATTTGCTTCAGGGGAAGAGGGCTACATTTTAGAGAAGTCAGGGGACAATCTTAGACCAGGTGCATCAGTGAATCGCAATTTTCAACAGTTCTGCTGGGAGTATAGCAGAACCTCTGCTGTGCAACTACTCTGTCTTGTGCACAAGAGGAAGGAAACCTTGCCATGTCTCTCCACCAAGATACACCAACAGATGCAATGTTTGACCAAACAGAAGATTTTCTCTGGACTTCGGTTTAGTTACTGAGACTAGAAGAGGGATCAGCTTCAGCTGTTTTTTGATATCTATTGAGCTCCAAAAATCTTAAACTTACATTGAACATAGAAAAGGCAGAGCGTTAAGAAGCTTTTGTTTCAAATAAATGAACAATGCTATCAGAAATATGAAGTATGGCATTCTGAAGCATGATATTGCATTTCAATTCCCCTGTCAGTCAGGGGACTTTCTTGATGAAAAGTTATTTATAAATTTAAGGCAATACTAAGACACTATTTTTCTTTTTTATCAAAAGGAGGGAATTATTTACATTTATTCTCTTTCACATGGTTACAAGTAAAAACAATATACATAAAAACTGTATGGGCTAAAGGGCTATAATTCTGCCATTCACTTATCTTTTATTTTGCATAGTGATTTTGTTGTTTGGTTTTTTTTTTTCTCCAACTGCTGCAAGTCATTTTAATAGATTTTATGTTGCCTAGGTAATCTTAAAGGTTTTAAACTTTTCATTTTCTGTTCTGATTTCATACTGATCTCACTGTAATGGCAATTTTTTGTTTTACATCTGGGTCATGCATGTCATATGGAATGTGTCATATCATTAGCTTATTCACTCCAATCTCTGTACGCTTGCTAAATATACCTAAGAGAAAGTCACCATGCTATGAAGATGACAAGATGAGAACACAAATCTACATTCAGCTTTGCTCAACTTCAGGTACGAGGCCACATATCACAAGAAACAGGTAAAAGGTCACATCTAGTGAGATCCTTCCTCTTGCATCCCTTCCATCCTCCCAACCAGAGGAGATCAGGCTAGTTCGCTTGAAACTAACGACACAAAGACTTTGCACTAGTCCTGCTCCTCTCCCTGACACATGCTCATCTGAAGAATAAACCAACTACTTAGTTGAGGTTGGAAGTGTGTTTCCTTACAGCCCTGCTCATCATTCAGAACAAAATGCTACTTTAAAAAAAAATCAGGGTCTCTAAAAAATCTAAATGTCAGTGTGTCTAGTAAAAGTGTAATTAAGGATTTTGGCTTTGTAATGCTGTACTGACAGACAAGCAAAATGTGTCCTGTGAAGTGTCAGCAGAACAACTTTGACATATGTCAGTGACATGCCCTTCCCTGAAATACTGTGTTTAGTTCTTGCTTTCTAACTCTGGGTTGTGTGAGAACTTGTCAGTTCTGAGGTCCTAATGGTTGTGTCTTGACTGGAGAAGACCTGTTAATGCTCAGTTGTGCAACATCCTTTGGTTAGATTTTTTTAAGCACCATGCAGTGCTTGGATTTCTAGTGTAAAAGTAGGTATGTAGGCAGAAAGGAAGCCACAATATTTTCCAGAAATCCCTTTGATAACTGGGAGATGAGCACTGTGAAGTGCCATGAGGAACACAACAGCCCTACAGTTAGGACAGAGGACAAACGAGGATAGAGTGAAAACAGGAGTTGGAATAGCTGGTAAAAATGATAAGAGGCATGGGTAGACTTCCAGATGAAGACAGATGGAAAAGATTTGAATGACTTCGTTGAGGGAACCATTCGGTCACAGATTATTGCAGTGAAAGTCAATTGGTTGCTGCCATTTGCCTTTTCTTGCAATACCAACATAAGGGAACAGCGGATGACACTGAAGACAGACTTCACATTTTTTAGGTAAAACATAATTAAACTGTGGCATTCACTGTCACAAAGTAATGAGAAAAGCCTGGAGCTCAGCAGGGTTAAAGAGGGACCGGACCTTTATATAGGTAATGAGAACACATTCCGTTACCTTAGTTGACAAACACCTTTTTCTTAATGAGAAGCGTAAAGCCTCACATTTCAGTGTATAAAGCACCTAGAAACCTTGAGACTGGCAGGGCAGTGTTTCCCCCAGGCAGGTTTTTTTGTACCTCAGTGCCTTGCCTTGAGACCAGAGGTGGGATATTGGAGCAGATGGACAGTCTTGCCTGGAATGGCAATTTCTACATTTCAGTGTTTATATGTAAAAAGTAACAGCTCAGTTACAACCCAAACAAATTTGAGTGAGATCAGTTGATAAAGTAAATCCAATCATAAAGAAGAGAGAAAGTATTATGTGTATGCAGTAAATTCTTGTACGGAAAGAAAATAAATAAAACCAGTTAAAGTAAATACAGCCCAGTAAAACTGAATAATGTCCAAAGTGCTCAGATATAATTCTCACAAATGAAGGTGTCTTTCTGTTCCAGCAGCCTGTGCCGAGGCACACAGTGTATAATATTTTCTCCAACAGTAACAAGCAATTGTCACAAGACCATGAGGCATTTTTCTGTTCTTCCTAAAATTCTTAAAGCAGCAGGTCTGGATTGGGGAAAAAACCTCGTAGCCACAGAAGACTGCTTCCCCAGCTAGTGCAGATTGCTGCAGAGCCTTTGACGTCAATGGAACCATACCGATTTATACTAGCTGAGCATATTTCTGCTCAGTAAAAACCTTCAGTAAGATGGTGTGTCCCCCAGCTAATTTTATTAATTCTTATAATCATATTTATTCTCAAGCCTGATCCTAGTGCTTGAACGTGAGAAGGAATCACTGAAATTTAATTTTACAGCTCTGAAAAACCATTTGTTCATATTGTCTGAGTTGTGAGATAGGTTTTACTCTGCTCCCCCATCAGTTCAAACAAATCTGGAAAAGAGCAGAACCATGTGTTGTTATATGTATTTGCTGGTTTATCTTGCTTTTTTTTATTAGTTTATAACTAAAACAAATAGCTTTATTTCCCTCTGCTTTAAGGGCAAATTTGCAAGTCACTCATGTAAGATATAAGCTCAGTCCTTTGGGGATTCTACGTATATTTTCTTTATCATTATGAATATTTATTATTTGCTCTTTTTTACTAATGAATAGGTATAAATAAACTTAAATTTGTGGATCATTTTTGCTGTCCAATTTTTCTTCTTGAGACTACAGAGGTCATGGCCACAGGAATCTTCAACAAGTTGCTGTATAAAAAGCTGTATGTGTCTGAATAAAATGACATAATCCAAACAATTAAATCTTGGAAATGAACCTAGAACAAGGTGGTGAAATCATATAACTGTGCCTCTCCTTAGCTAGTGAAAGGCAACCTGTCCAAGCTGAATTTCCACCGTATTCCCTCATGGTTCCCTTCTGATCACTCTCCCATGTAAAACTGGATGAGCAAAGTAAAATGCCTTTGTACAAAGAATATTGAAAATACTGGTCTGTGTCTTCTGACAGCAATCTGCATCTCCTGTTTCTCAGCACTCACTTGAGTAAGTATAGCCTTAGCTGTGAACAAATTACACTGCAGATTTGTAAATCCTAAGATAAATGGCTGTATACAGATGAAGGCAAGCAGTACCAAAATTAAAAAGAAATGCATTACAGTGGTTTGAATGTACGGTGCAACACCGCCAACAATTTAGTCCCATAAACCAGATTAAATAGAACAATTGATGACAAAAGCAAAACCAAGCAGTGAAAGACCCAAGCCAAGCCCAACAGCTCCCATACTCAGAAAAAGAAGTCTGGGGTTTGCAAGAAGCCTATGCCCGCTATCTGCCCAAATAGATCAGGTTGGGAGAGCAACTCTTTGGCTGCTTGCTTGTCTTTCAAAATTGATAAAGGTCAAATTGATTGACATCCTTCCTGGAGTTTGAAAAGTGAACAGAATACTTTTTTTTCCTCCTTCCTCAAAGCAAAGATTGTGAAAAGCAAATACTTCGGCAATTGCTTTCCCAAGGAGTGTACTGTGGCCTTCAATCAGCAGCCAGCCAGTTCGGGGTGACTCACTTCACATCACTAGAGCTATTTATTTTCAGTGACGCAACTCAAGTTCTCCATGTTACTGTAGTTTTAATGCACAAGAGCCTGGCAGCCACTCGTGACACAAGGTGGCAAATGTACTCCCTGTGAGGAAGCTCTGGAAGCAAGGGACTTACCTCATCCCTAAACACTCCTGCTTATTAGGATTTTAATGAAGTTATGCCATGCAAAAAAAAGTACAGAAATGTGGCTAAAATGTGGGAAAACACACACCCCACACCCCCCCATACCAGCATGATAGTCCTCTGAATGCTGCATAATACATTTGGCAGCTAGCTGGAAGACTGAAACATTTGGTCCCTCAAGCCCAGATATGAGCCAGGAGCACTGATGGATGCTCTTGTCTCTCTTGAGCCAGTCAAGAGGCAGTATGGTATCCACGGGCACTGTGTGCTTCATATGGAGCGTCAGGGTGGAAGGAAAAGCTCCTCCAGTGTCCCTGTGTCCATTGGTCTCAGCAAAAAAGGCGAGGAGAGGATTTTGTCTCCTCTCCCTTCCTGGGGCTGCTGGGGAGAGTCAGTACCCTGGAAGAGCCCCCAGAGCCCTGTGCTCTGTTGTCAGGGGAGGTACAAGGAGAAGAAGAAGGAGGAGGAGAAGGGCATCCTTGTGCTCAGTCCTGCAAATACTCTTCTCTAGCCTCAGTGAGGAGTGAGACATCTCGCTCCCTGTCACAAGCAGCCTTGGATGAAGACTGCATAGGAAGGGTGGGAGGAAGGCAAGGGAAGGAGAAAGGGAATAAAGTCAGAAAGAGGGGCCCAGTGCTGAGGCTGTTTGCTCACTGCAAAGGTAGGGGAGGAGATGCGAGAGCTGGAGTAGGGAGAAGGGACTGCTGTGGGGCTTCCTGAAGTCACCTCAATGGAGCAGATGAGCACGGACATCCGTGTTTGCAAAACTGGGGCCCCAGTGTCCAGTGTCTAACACACTGCTGCTTGTCCTCTTGAGCATGTCTCTTTTATTTGGGTAGTTAAATGGAGAATAAAGCTGTTTTAGAAAAGATACTAGATATTTTCAGGCAGGAGCAATTATCCAAACCATGTCAAAAGTTGGTCTAGGCTCAGTTACAGATGATCAAGAACAATGCGCTATTTCACAAGTTCAAAAGCTTTGATTAATATTTGCAGCTACTATGCAGCTACAATGCAATACAAGTCTAGCCTTAGGGCTTTTGTGTTTCTTTAAAGCATTACCCATTAATAGGCTAAGTTTACCACTGGGATGCAGAGCACTGGTCCAGCAATGCAGCTCAAATGTATTTATTTTCCAATCTATGGTTTTCAAGTACAGTGTATCATTTCTACAAGGCTTTAATGAGAGCCAAGAGGTGTACATTATAAGCAACACATTTCTATTTCTAATGGAGCTCGATTCAGATCAGAGAGTCATTTATTATCTTCCCTCAGCTTTTACTTGTATTTCGCTACAGACATCAGAAATTTAGGTTTAGATCTAAAATTCACAGTATAGCATCAAGAACCTTGTTTTCAAAGTCAAGATCTTTTTAATCTTAAATTTACAAATGTTCCATCCTGCTTAAGGTCAATCATTCTGAGGAACAGTGAGTATGTGCCAGCCGCTCTGGACTGTCTCATTAAAATGAAAGCATTTAACTTCTAAAAGCAAAAAAAAAAAGAAAAAAAAAAGCATTCTTGAGACCATACATATTTAGTGAAAAAGCAGAAGGAAAGATATTTGTCTAAATACGTAACTCTAAGCAAGATGTTTACTACTACAGTTATTGTCAGTAATAACAGAAATAACAAGATCAACACTATTTGTCACCAGCCCGTGGAACAGGGACCGCCCTCTCCAGCAGAAGACAAAGACAGTGTCCCCCTATCTGTAACCTCTAAGCTGGATGTAAAGTATGACCAATTCTAAGATCCATGAAGCTTAATGAGTAAGTCCAGCATGCTGCGTCCCAACACAGTCAGCTGGCCAACATCCAGAAAAGGCTGCCTATTAGGGTTATGATAAATGGCCTAACATGATCATTGGATCATTCAGAGGTTAGCTCTTGTGCTCAATGGTACAGGACTGAAAGGCAGGAGGAAAACCAGAATAAAGATGACAGAACCTAGAAAGAACGGTTTACTATTTGAGCAATTTACAAAGCAGATGCTTCCTGGAGGTGGAATGAAAGAAAGCTTGCCACAGATAACAAAAATTCTTATTTCTGACATATTGAAGCACTATAAAAGAAGTTCCCACTGGAATACTTTTTTTAATAAAACACAATAATATCAACATTTGAATATTAGAAACATAATGCCACACTGTGCTCTGAATATTAATTAAAGCTGTGTTAAAAACCCCACACAACCTCCTTTCTTACCATCTAACTGAATAAGAATGAAAAATATTAAAACAAACTGAATACTAACAAATAGCGTATGTTGGTTGTGATAGAAATATTCATGTACTATTTACCAGTGTCATTTATTTTACCCTTGCCCAATCCATTTATTTGTGGTTGTTATGTTAGTAAGGCTAGACTTTAATAAGGAAAAAATAGTTGAAAGGTAAAGATCTTTGACCTTATGGCTCTTTCTACAACATCTCCTTGAGATGAGTCCATTTCTGCTTATTCATTGCTCTCTTCTGTCACATAGACCTGTTTGTTCTTGCTGGAAAATCTGGGGACAGTAAGAGCAGAGTGACTCAAGTTTACATGATCAGATGAATTTTTCTTCCTCTAATGGAAGAGACAGACATTAACTCATCCCTCTCTTTACATAGATTTATTATGTTCAATAATTGTCTGTTATTATTACTGTACATTGTAATCTATTTCTAATGAATCCCTCTTGGTTATGGTGAATCAAGTCTTGCATAATAAATTCTAATCTGTTAGTCATTATCTTTGTTAATATTTTACTGTCTACATTTATTACTAAGATTAAGAAATAGTTTGTAGAGTGCTTGGTATTTTCACTATTTTTAAGTGCTATCTCTTCTAATTAGTGATCTCTTTGAATTTGCCTTTGCCTTCTTAGATTAGTACCAACCACACTGGAAACATCAATGTTTTCAGTCTTTTTTTAAAGTCTGCTGCTGGGAAACACAAGCTACAGAATTCCCATGTATTTTTTAGAATGGGTGTTTCGTCATGTGCTGTATCAGCTCATCTGATTGATACTGCTTGGGTTCAAGCCTGCAAGCAGAGGCATGGGACTGGAGCTGACAGGAGCAAAAGTGGCTGCACACAATCACATCTGGGCATTCTCCAGCGATTTCTCTTTCTCAGTTCTGGAAGACAGAGATTTCTTTTGGGGGAAGTAGTAAATCTGCTCAAGCTGTAAAGCTGCTTCCCATCTACTAGTTAGAAGGTTTTGGAGTACACTCTTCAGTCTCCTATTTGTAATACCTTTTACAGTTACAAATGTCTTGGCATAGAGATAATAACTGGGGAGCTATTATCAGGTCTTGTAATCTCATTACAAAACAGCCATCGCTGGCCTGATGCGAGTTAGCCACGGAAGAATCCACACTTTGCGTTAAAACACTGAGGGATACAGTGCTCAGCCCCCATTTAATTAGATGCATGGTAAGAGTTTGTTTAATGTCACGCCCGTGAGCACTACTGCAGTGAAGTGAGGGAAGGGGCCATTTCAGTTGGCTGAGTAATTCCTGAACAGTATTATGTGCCTGAAGAACCCCCTTGAGTACTGCATTGCACATCCTTCTTATGTGGTGGTGAACATCTCTGTGCAGGCTGCCATCAGGGTTGCTTGTGGTAGAAGGGACCAGCAGTGCCTTTGCCAAAGCCGTTTGTGCCTTCTGCTGTCTTTGTTCAGGCAAAGGGTTAAGGCTGGATGAGCGGTGCTTGCTTTTAGTCTCCCTACAAAAGCTTATTGGCATTTGGCAGTTAGATTTGGCAATTAGAGCCGGTTGGTAAACTTTTGATGATAAGCAATGGAAAATGCTGATTTGTTCAAGCTTTTAATAGGAACATATTGGGTTCGATTAAGTGTTTTTGGAAGGGCTCCTTAGGGCACAATGGACTTGTAAAAAATCGTAAACCTTTGCAGTAGATGAATAATCACCCAAGGCCCCACTTTGCTTTATTGGGTCAGAATCTGAACTTTTATATATTGGGCAAATATCTGGTCTGATCTGATAATGTGTGCTAGCGAAAGCATTCTGCCTGGAGGGAGGCAAGGATCTCTCCATCACAGAAATCTTCAGAAAGTCTCAAAGAGAACCTGTACTGTAATCCTGCTGTAGTATCTGTAGGACAGCAGGACCACTCTCTGTCTGCCTCTAGGAGCACTTCAATGAGCCCTGTAGTTCATCTGTAATTCCTCCTGAATGTCTTTCTGCGATGTGACCTGTTTTTCAGACCCCTACCTTTCTGTGGCATTTGTCAATGCTTTTTATACTGCTGGAAATAATTTTTTATTTATCTTTTCCTAATCTCTCAGACAAGATTGTTTTCTTCAGGTTCCATTGCTCTATCTAATACTCTGTGTAGAGCAGCTTTCCTTTTAGCAGTTCTAAAATGTTCTTTAACATGTGGTCAGTATGGAACCATCTGTATTGTTCCCAGTGTGTTCTTCACTGATGCCCAATGAGCATTATTAAATACTGTGAGAAGAATTACATTGAATAGCTAACTCCTCAGCAGCGTCTTCCCTGCTGGAGTGTGGAATCTCTGTCCAAGTTTACACACTGCATCAGAAATGTTCCCAGCAAAGTACAAGAAAGCAGGAATGGGCAGAGACGGCTAGGAAACACTGGCTGTCCTTCAATGTGCAAAATATCCATCCCCCAAATCTGACATGTCAACACTGGTTTACCATGGTTATATCAGTGAAGAGGAATTAACGAGTGAGACGACTCAGGCTCCTTCCCCCATTTCACTGGTGACTCTGATCCCTTCTTTATTTGCAGATTTCACTGTGGTGAACTTAATCATCACTGAAGGGAACAGAAAACACCTGGCAGTGGAATGACAGCCTTAAGAAGTTGCACGCAGCTGCCTTTTTCTGCACTGTGGTATGGACAAATATGCTTGAAAGGTTAGGTTTGGAAGCAGCACATAGCAAAACTCGCACTGCAGCCATTTAAGCAGTAGTTGCTCCAGCTGAAAGAGTTTTCTTTTCTATGAATGGACAACACCCAGGTTATGAAGCTCCAGGACTGATTAAAGCCTTTGGATACTTCCGTAACATAAATGTTTGTTTGGAACAAAACCAGTCACAGCTGCTGCACTAATAGAAGGTCAACCATGGAAAATGGGAAAAAACAAATAAAAAGAGTAGATAGTAATGTGTGTGTAGCCAACAGGTTTTCCATAACTGTGGAGCCTTCTCTGGGACTTGAGAGTCATCCACACGGTCACAAGTCTCCCAAACTTGCTGGGAAATTATGCTTGGTCACCGCCATGCAAATGGCGGTGTCTGCTTTTAAGAATCAAAAAAATCAATAAATGATTATACAGTTATTATCAGTTCTGTGGTGCTATCCTCATTTTCACAGGAAAATTAACAAACATATGAAGGGCATGAAGATTTAATGAAGACTCAGAAATTAAAAAGGTATGCATTTTCTAAAGAACAAAATAAATACAATTTTCATATTCAGGAAGGAGGGGAGATCACCGAGAGACAAAACTCTATGGAGAAAGGGAAAGAAGAGGACAGAAGTCCCATCCCCAGACAGAAAAAGTGAAACAAAATATAAAATGCTAGAGCTGTATAGCTTCTGAGACAGGATATATACCTGGTGGAGAGTGAGCATTAGGAGACAGACTTCAGAGGAAGACAGAGGTTTCCTACTCCCTTTGAAGCAGGGAAGAAAGAGAAAAGGAAAGGGAGAGGCCACTGAAAGATTAGAGAAAAAGAAAGAAAACTGAAGGAAGAGAGATCGGAAATAAAGAGGAGTAAAAGTTGCAAAATTCATTCCCAGGGAAAACAGAAATTAAAAAGTAAGGAGGCAGAAAGCCAACAAAGAGGAGAAAGTAAAAATAAAGGATTAAGATGGAAAAAGTCACTCATACATGTGGCTACTGAAGGGCATTGAAAATACAGTTCTGCAGTCGTCAGAAATATCTGCCAGGAGACATCAAATATGTGTCTGTGTAGAAGAAAATTGAGAGATCTGCTTGCAATTGTGAGATGAGCATGAGCGATATCATTGATAGCCATGGGAAAGAGGACAGCACATATGTTTTTATAGTCTTCTGAGATGAGTCTCATATTTCCCCCTCTGTGAGAATAATGCACTCACTGGTTGCATATATGGACCCATGAAGAGTATGCAGATGTGTGCACACATGCACACACAAAGTATAGCATTTAGAAATGCTTGGATTGATTCCAAGGTAGTTGAACAAAATGAGGCTAATAAAATATAATTAAACATTAATTACTGTAACTATCAAAAATAATTGACTTGTACAAAGCACAGCACTCCTATTAAAAAGGGACCTAAGGGTAATAAAAAACATATACTATTCTGTAATGCAGACATAATAATTGCTATGAAGCAATTAAATTTATAGGCAACTGTTAAAATTCTTTTGTGACTATTTAAAAGTGTGAGCACTGGACAGATCTGGTCCAAAATTGTCTACTATAAGGCAGTTTTGGTATTAATAAGGAGTAAACATTACCATTTAAAAATCAAACCAAAGGTGCACCGCTGCTTGAAGTAAATTTGAAGTAAAACTGGCTGGAGCTGTCATAAAAACGCTGCTGTGTGTGTCCCAACAAGTCATCCTTCTTCCGTCAGCTTTTCTTTCTAAAAATCTTTCGAGCATAAGAGAGCCAGAGCTGGCAGATGAAAGCAGAAGAGTTGAGATCTTCAGCTGGTGTGAAGCTACATCACTTCACTCACTTCCTCATGCTTTGCTGATTTTTAACAGTGAAGGGAAGAACTAGCCTCAGTGCAGGCAGAACTGGGGGAAGAGACACTGACTGGTTGAACCAAGGTCACAGTAAGTGATAGAGAGGCTGAGTAAAGAAGAGCATTTCATCAGCAAGTGGGGCCAAAGTGGACCTCTAGACTGAAACAGCTCGTGCCAAGGACCCCCCCCTACTTGCATTTCAGGGTGTTTGACTTCAGACTAGACCTTAGTCTGCTCCTACTGATTGAGTGCCCATTAGTATCTGGAGTGCATTAGGTGTGTTTCTGGAATGAATTTTTGGTTTACTGTCATTGGAAAGGTATCTAGCTTGCATACGTTAACCCTGTTCCGCAAGGCGAACCAAAGTCTGGTAAATGCGGATGACCAAGAGACTGACTTCGGATGCAACTCCTGATCCAAAATAGGGCACTAAGGTAGATGCACCTGAAAACCATCTTTATGCTTTTTGATTATAACTTTTACCTTTAAGGTGCAGAATAGGTATTTATTTCCCTTATGAAGAGCTTGTTCTCTTAGCTCACCTTCAAGAAAAATAAAAGTTGAACGTTTACATGGAAAGCAGTTGTCTTGAGTTAGGGGCAGTGCTAACAGCAGGGTACAATTAGAAGGGGCAGTGATAATGATGAAGATTGCATGAGTCCATTTTGCAAAGATAAGTAACAACAACACACAGCAGACAGCACTTTTGTGTGTTCTCACTCTGGGATTCCTTATTCACTCCCTCCACATCGCCTTCTCTCCTCCTTTGCTTTGGCTGCAGCCAAAAATGTACTAGTTATTTGGCTGTTCATCTCTCATCTTTCTCATTTCATCTCATATATCCTACTTACTTGGAAAAGTTTTTCTTCTAGTCCACATAGAATAAAAGAGTTGGAACAGAAACAAACAAATTGCAGGGCATGAAAGTTCATTTTCCTGAGCCTATCCTTAATCAGGGAAATGAGAAGCATTGAAAATTTTGGAAAGAGGAAAAAGGATACTTTTCATATACTTCTCAAGCTCTACTCCTTCTCTACTGCTAGTGTGTTGGCAATAGCTTGATAAGTTAGTGACCACTCATTTTAAGAAAACGTTGGCATTCTTACGTAAAACAACTACTAAAAAGGAGTCCAATTTTTAAGGCAGTTGTAATATATCACTGTGAGTTGGTGAAGATGACATGGCATGAAACATATTTGGCATACGTTGTCTTCACTTGTTCTACAAGAAAAATATTAAATGTAGCAAGGTGAAGTCAGTTGAAATTGTGAAGGAATGACACTGCTATCTGAGAAAATGTCATTAGTATGAGACATTATCATTGCTATGTTCAATTTACTACAATCCACCAATCAAACTTACATCTACCAAGCAGCTCTGCTTTTAGGACATTCATTCATTCATTCAAAGAAAAATGTGCCAGCCCAAGAACCAACTGAAGGGGCTATAAGTATCCTGGTTTTGGTTGCGTCTCTTGGACTCAGTGCTAAATCATACCATATCATATCACATCGTATCATACCATTGCTTTAGAATGACAAGAAAGTGAAGAAAGCTCTTTCTTATTTCAGCTTTTCTCCCCAAATTTTCCATGTCATGCTATGCTTTCTGGGCATGCAGCAGGTTGGGCTGCTCCTTTGCTATAAATATTTCTCTTACATAACCAATTAATCAGCTAAAAAGGCAAAAAAAGCAACTATTTTTAGTGTAATATTGCTAGTCATGCTTCTAGAGTGTTATTTTTTGCTTTTAAATAAAAGGAGTTCTTCATTCTGCCGTTCTTTCCCATCAACGTGTGGGGCTGTGCCAATTCAAGCAACATTTCTGTATAAAGAACACTGATTAATGATCCAGAATTCCGGGCAAGCTTTGTTGTCTCAGTGTTGCTGTTTGAACTGCTTGCAAAGTTTCTGCAAAAATATTTAAGCTATTCATAGATAATGCCCAAAGAATTCTTCAGTCTTTGGCTTTTTCAGCCCCAAAAGAATGAACCAATCAAAAAACTTTGAAGAAAAATGATACTGTTAGGCAAAAACTTGATTTTTCATTGAAAAAATACTTTATATACAAGTTATTACTATACAAATTTTCACTACGCAAATTTTCCTTCCTACTGGATATGGACTTGGCTCTGTAAATGTCTTCTGCCAATGAGCCAGAGAAAGAACAATTACAAACTGGCCTACAGAGCTAATCTGCAATTACTTCAATCTGGAATGACACAGTTTTAATTCAAATTGAGGCCTTAATTCTTAATTTTTAAAATATTTTTTAACATTACAAATGCTAACTGCACCCCCAAATTAAAAGCAAGTCAAGGTTATGAATTATAAACTCAAAAGCTGCAGGAATTAAAGTACCTTCTTTGTTGATAGAGGAAAGACAGAGTGGTAAAGCAAAATGAGTCTGAAAAATCTGAAACCCAGAATGAAAAATTTAATGTCAGATGGCTTAAGTTCACATAGTTCACCAAGTTTCAAAGCAGAACACTCTTCTTGAATATATCCCACTTCTACCTTAAAAAAGATCTGGTGTCAGCTGCAATCCCTGGGCCAGTTAGCACTGGATTTGGTTGACCACTAGTGGGGTCTGGTGACATCTGAGGACCCTGAGCTCCCCTCAGCTTCTGGCTCTCATTCCAGAGGAGCCTGGGTACCACAGATCCTGTCTTACATTTTAAATTACTTCAGGGACACCTACATGGGAGCACATTTCGCCCCCACTGGATGTGAACTGGTGGATGCTCATAGCATGGAGCTGTGAATGGCGAGAAGAGCTAAGCTTTGTATGACACAACAGGTCCACTCTGATCGCCAGAGTATGGAGCTCTGACTCCAGGATCTTTTGGTTTCACGCCAAAAATGTAAGGATGCTTCATGTCTCTGACGGATGGACACTAACAGGAGGGATGAGAGGCTCTTTCTACCCTGCAAAGGTGCACTGGGGTTAGAGGACAGAATACAACAAAACCAGCCCTACCTATGGCCAACATCTACTCATTAATAATATCCACATGTATTAAAACACCACAAAATGAAGCTTTTTTTTTTTTTTTTTTTCAAAATAAGTTTGGTTTCTCCTCTGGGATGCAGATATTTCTTGAGCAAAGGTCTGTTTCTACAGAATGTTGTGGTCAGAAAGGTATTGCAGCCTTTTTATTCAATACTAAGTCTCAGATTAAATGTGCACCTGTATCATTCCCGAATGTTTATCTACCACATGACTTTCAGTTTTATTAAACATAATCATACAGAAGGAAATGAACAGAATTTTCTGGTGTTTATTTACATGTGAGACTGGATTTAGATACGGAAGATTAAGTACACTAGGGAAAAAGAGCAATGGGTGATGATGGTAACAAAAAGGGTAAAATAATTGTTTGCAGCCACAGAGCAGCATTTGAAAAGCAGGGCCTCACCAAAGATAGCTTGCAGTTTTTAAAGGATCAAATGACTCCTGTTAGGTTAAGGGTAACTTTCGTACAAAGCAAGATGTGAGTGGCAACAGATTGTGCTGTCTGGCTGCCAAGCTTTATTGAAGATAAAGGCAACGAGCTAAATCACTTCCAGGGGAAATCCACCTCAGGATCTGGGAAGTTCTTGCTGTGTCTGATGTGTTTGCTACATCAGAGGCACAAGAGATGAGCTGGTCTTTGAAGAAGAGAGCAGTCTGTACAATGCCGAGGAAGGCGAGCAGCGGGACACTATGATAGCCCTGTCAAAACCAGAATTTTCCTGCTAATACAAATCCCATCTGGCAGGCTGGGCATGTATGCCCTCTCATCCTGTCACAACCAACCAAGGCTGTAGCTCAAAGACTATCATGCCAGGCAATATGCAATTTTGTAATTAGTTTTATGGGAAAACCCAACAAGCAGAAATTCTTGGTCTTCCCAGTAGCAGTTGTTATACTTTTCCCAGAGAAACTGGAGACAAATACCACTTTCACCTGTGTTACATTCTTAAAAGACATGAGGAAACTCCACAGAGTGCAACGAAAATGTTTTAAAAATGGAAATAACGAGTGACATACAACAGAGAAGAAGGGGAAAGCTTTTCCCAGGGAACATCAACTCCATTATTGAACATAATCCCAATAATTTTGTAATAAACCCATTTCCTTGAACAATTCCTCTTCTTTTTGAATGACCCTTTAAAAATAGCTACAGATCACAGTAGTCCTATATTAACAGTTGACTTTTCTATGTGATTAACCTAATGGTATTCTTGAAATATGTTAAAAATGTATATACTTTCCACAAAAGTGGGGCCTTAATAAAAATCTGGTAATGTGAGAAAAGCCTTGCGTATCTGTCTTAGTCTCACCAAATTTAAACCTGCTGAAACGAAGTCCTTCCCTTCAAAACACACACAATGAACAATGGAGTTTTTTAATTCCATGATTAACAAGAAAATTATTTCTTCAAAGCTAATTTATATGACATTGCCACTTTAGTAAAACTGAACTGAGCCAAGATGACTGCATGTTAAGTTTCACCAGTGTGGTAAAAGTGATGTCAAGAAATAAGAAAAAATACCAGCACCATGTTCATTTAATGGATAAAACATGAAGTGAGCAGCAGCAGAGATAAGCACCCTGGAGGCTGTTTGGTTTGTCACAACATGCACATGCAGTAATCCCTGACAGTCCTTCTTGGTAAAGAGGTGGGTTTTTTTCCCCCTTGCTTTTTGCTAATGCAGAGCAAAGCTGTGGTGATTGCTGCTTACTAATGCATTAGACTTTTAACAGTGTAAACATGAAGGCAGTAATTCAGAGAACACTAAACTTGAAAGACGTAGCAGACATGTAAAGTTAATTTGATTTACAGCATAATCAGGAGCAGAGTTCTTTTGCTTTTCCTTCCAATCTAAATCTGAGCACAGAAAAGCCAGATTTCTGCCTCCCCACAAATCCAAGCAACTTCCACTCCCTTGTCTTATGTGGATGTAAGAAGAGCCAAATTCGACCCAGACCTAGATGTTCTTCAGGGGAATCAGTAATTTTGCTTCACAACTTGTCTACATTACACTACCATTATCATTGTCTTCATTTGTTTACTTCAGGAGCATTTCCAATACACCAGGCGCTTCCCGAACAAAAAGCAGATGCTACCCGGATTTGAGTCTCTTAAAGACTGACGGCAGGAAGACAAATAAGAGGCGAGGTAGCAGGTAATGTAACATACTCACTGTCCTGGTTTCAGCTTAGTTCATTTTCTTCCTAGTAGCTGCTATAATGCTGTGTTTTGAACTTAGTATGAGAACAATGCTGACAACCCGCTGATGTTT
>VZTL01020324.1:0-23393 GCA_013400535.1 Scopus umbretta | reverse complement strand
GAGCGAGTGGCTGTGTGGTGCTTGGTTGCCGATCAGAGTTAAACCACAACACTTGTGCACTTGGAAAAAACCAAACACTTTCTCTCATGCTACAGCCACAAGGAGTCAGCTCCTTTCCTCATGTCAGATGACGCCGTTACAATAAACAGCTCTGATTCTGCTTGTCTTATGACTGTTGGCCAGTTTCAAGCTTGATAGCTCAGGCCCACTCCTCCTTTGCTACAAAATACGGTCTCCATTCCCCACCCTGAGCATTTCTTGGTGGGGTTGGGAGGGCATGGTCACTGCAAGTGATTTCTACATTTCAGAGGGTTGCATTTGGCCTCCACAGAGGTGCAGGGCCTGATGAGTGGGATGGGGTGCGGAAATTGATTAGAGAGAGAAATGTTTGAGGTGGGGAATGGAGACAACCTCTTGTAGCAAAGGAGGAAGGGGCCTGAGCTACCCTGCTTGAATCTAGCTGACTGCCATGAGGCCAAGCACACACGGAGCTGCAAGCTAGGGCTGAGTCTCCAGCATTTCCAAGGAGAAAGTTCCAAAACCACTCAGCTCTTTGCCATGGGCCTAAACTCTTCCCATTAGTCTGGAGGGAAGGCACAGGTAGGTTATATGGTGCTACTGTGCATCTACCAAGTGGTGCCTTAAGCTCACTGCTCAGGAGGGGCCTCGTTGTGCTGGAGATGGATGGATCAGAAGAAGAGCTGGTGCCACTGATCCTGGACAACATGAAGCCAATGCTGAGGGACAACTGAAACTCTTAAAGTACAAAAATCCCTGCCTTTCTGAGCTTTTGTAGCACGTGTATGCTGTAGAAAGAAATTGCCCAGCATTTCCTCTTTCCCCTTCACCGACTTAACGTGGCTTTGCCCCAAGTAAATAATCCACCTGCATGAATTTAAGCTTCTGTGAGTCAGATAGAACAGGCATAGTGTGTATACTCAAACATGTCCTCTCAGATATTGCTGAGATAGTTTACAGGGTCAGCTTCCAAAACTTCTATAGGCAATGCTTTGTGACCATTGCAGGGACAAAAGCTCACCCATCTCCTAATGCATCTGATGCAAGAGTTACACATAAACAGAAATAAAGAAAAGAAAAAGAAACATCTGCACATGTGCCTGCTAATGATTAGACAGGTATCAAAAGAAAACAGGGCTAAGCCTGGAGGATTTTACCACAGTCAGATGCATACAATACAGCGTAGACCTCTACAAGAGAAAAACCTCAGACAGTGAATACACTGAAATAGAAGGCTGCAAAATGGAAAACACAGATAGCTTTGTGTAATTCAGAAGCGTCATCATGAGGACAATGACTGCTCTGAGGGGACTGTGAGGAGGACAGCGCTGGCACCACTGCCCCAGAGAAAAAAGAAGCCTATCTGGAGAGACAAGGGACTTTCCCGAGACGCAAAAATGAAACTCTTCTGCACGCATGCTCTCCGTCCTGCTCTACGCAACAGAGATGTGGACCTTTGAGAAAGCTGCCAGGCAAGGACTCGCAGCCTCTGAAATGAACGGCATGAGAAATGAGATAATCACAGAGGGGATCCATGTGAAGATGAGTCCCTGGCACTGTAATCAGGAGGAAGCACAAGCTCTTGGGCATGCTTGCCAGATGAAGGACAAGGACTTGCAAAAAAAGGCCACATCCTTTGGTAAGAAAGGTTTGGTCTGTTAAGTGGTGAGATGAAATGGCAGAACATTTAGGCAGTGCTTTTAAGATGCCATGTGCCAAAGCTGGAGCCAGAGGCTTGCTAAATGGAATGTAGGAGCTCAGTGCAATGCTCATTAAGCTGTGACGGTGCTGTCAACCTCCCTGCCTCTCTGGGCCACCTACAAAATACTTCACCGACCCACCAGGCACGTACCGCCCACTTCAGGAAGCTGTTGGGAGAGTCTGGCCAGCCCATAGTGGCAATGGCCCCAGGCAGATAGGACTGGTGTGACTGAGCCCTCTGTCCTCTACCTGGCTATGGTGGGGAACTCCTTTTGGGTTACCCTGACATCCCCCTTGCCTGCATTGCCTTGGGCGGCCACAGGATTTACCCCAGCCTGGGCGCCGCGTGAAAACTGCTCTGGAGTTGATGCAGCTCAGGGGCCACAATCGACCAACTGTGGGGTGACACAAAGAAGAAACGGGTGTCCAAAACCTGAAAGCAGGTATATCCCTTCACCTATATCAAGTCAGCTACAGAGAAACGCAGTCCCTTATACTGGCCAGCCCGGGGTTTGCTCCAGCACCTGCCACAGGGGGTGGGCAGCAGCAAAGCAAGACCACTCCTCCTGCAGAAGTAGGGCAATGAGGCCAGGGATGTGCCATCCCCATCACCTTGTTGTAAGACGTGTTAGTGGGAAAGTCTGGCAAAGGTTTGAGCTGCACTTTCTCAGCACAGCTCTCAGGTGTGTGCAGTCATCCCATGCACACACACACACACACACACACACAGAGAGACTCTTAAATGATTTCAGCACAATAAGCGTTTTCTAGCCTGAAGAGAAATGAGATCTCCTGCACTGTTGTACATGTGGCATTTCATTCATCAGTTTTTCCAAACGAAAGACTTGTCATATAAACAAAATGAGTGTGTGTGTGTGTGTGTGTGTCACTTTACTGCTTCTGGATGCCCTGCGAGAGAAACACAGCAGAACGCATGCTATTTATCAAAGTCCTGATCAGGAGGAAGGTATTTTTGTTGCATCCCCTAAATATCCTCTGTTTCTGCTACTTTCTCTGCTCTTAGTGACAGCAGACATCACTTGACAGAGACCAGAACATGCTTGCTGTTTTCCCATTTCCAATCTAGCCTTTTTCTTAAAAAAAAAAAAAAAGGGTGAGATTTTCAAGAGCGCTCTCGCTGAATTCAGCCTCCCTCTGTTCACATTTGAGTCAGTGGGAATTGAAGCCAGTGATGAACCTTTTAAAATTCTTACCATGTATTTACATTATTCTTTTACAGGCTCACTTTAAATAATAACTGTGTATAACATAGACTATATATATGCAAAGCACGCTTTTGCCTTTCCTGGCACTGAACTTTACAGATAAAGATCCTCCAAAATGCTTGCCTTGGTAAGACGAGCAAAGTCTGATATGTGGGGTTTGTCTCCATTTTGTGAAGAAAGGAAGTGAAGGAAGGGAACTGGACAGAAACCATACCGTACTGTGGAAAAGGTGATCAGGAAAGGAAACATACGGTCTGAAGGGTATTGATGAATCTTTGGTTCATCTATAAAATACAGTAGTTTTGGAGAACGCCACTTGAAATAATATGCATTAGAACTTGCAGTGAAATTATCTCTTTCGACCACAGGTATCTGACACAGACATAAATGGAGCCAGTTTTATACATAGCAGCTGGAACAAAGCAACTTGAATTAATAATGTATATTTTGAGCTTCAGCTACAGCTCAGGGGCTATCTGAAGAGGGACCATATTTTTTAAGTGCTACAGTCTGTCTCACAATAGTACATTACTTTTGAAAAACACTGTGAACCTTAGATACACATCTCCCAAGCGGAGGTCCCCAGGCTTGCTTGAAGCTGGACTGGTTTCTCACTAAACTATGCGGTTCCCCAAAAGCTCACCAGGAAGGCCATCGATGCTGCTGGGCATATGAGCTGGGAGCAATTGCTACTGGGCCTTCAGATGAGCCAGAGACTTTGGGAGCTGCCTGTATCCCGCTCGGAGGAGCCGTGATATGCCAAGAGAATATCTATGTTAGGGGGTTTTAAAAAACCTGTTCTGAATAGTAGCACAAGAAATTTTTGAAACATCAAAACTTACTGCAAACTGGAACTCATGGTTCCACCTAGTCCTGTCTTCAACCAGGTACACAGACTCTGACTTGAGGGGGGGATTTCTGTTGTGCTCTTGAGGAGTGATTTGAAACTTCCAGACCTTCTCCTGCCAGTGGAATTAAGATATCACTCCTTAAAAGGCCAAGCTAATCACATCAATTGCAATGAACAGAACAAGTGCTGCCACATAAGAAGTCAATAAGCCACCTGCGATTGCTTTGTAGCAACATATCAGTACACCTGCACCATTATTCAGAAGTAATGACTGTCATACCTGGCCGTAATATTGTTACCAAAATACTCTCTTACACATGCTGTGAAAAAATCACATCAACTCTATGTCTGCCCAGAAAATGACCCAAAGAAAGATGTACAGTTTGCAACCCCCTCAAGTTTCTTGACATACCTTATATTTTTTTCGTACACTCTGAAGTTCCTTTGACCTTCAGATGCCGTATATTGATTGCTCAGTGAAGTTAAACCTGCTCCTCTCAGCATCCTCCACCCGCACTCATCCCTGGCAGAACTTCTATCATCTCTTGTCATCAGCTACACGAGCAACTCTCGAAAGTAAGCCCTCTCTCTGTTTTGCAGCTTATCGCTACATTAGTATTAACTGAATGCAAACATAGATAAAGGAGGGATTTTTATAGACGCCCTATTAACCGAAGCTACTTATTCACTGAGTGCAAGCTTTCTTAAAACAAGCTCTGAAAGGATCACTTCCCCCATCTCACTCTGCTGAAGTGCTGCTAATACTGCTAATTCAGACTAGATGATTTTATCCTTGCTTGAATCCAGCACAAGTCTCATGTACTCTTGCAGGGGGATTAAGCAGGTTTAAAATGATGTTTAAAAGGCCTTCTCACAACTCTGCTCAGGGAAGGGTGAATTTTTTCCGCTGCTTTTTTTTGGTCCTTGTTTATGTGTATATTCATGGGTTTGGATCTTGTCAAGGCCGCTAGATAGCCTTTGCTAGTTTTATAGTACTCAACATTTTTGGAAAACATTACCTGGGGTAATATATATTGCAAAACCAGATACTCTTTCCATCTTTTTCTCTCTATCTTAATTTAAATGCAGTTTTGACTGAAGTTAGTCTGATGTGTTTTTAATTACAAATAAACATTTTGTTCCCTCCTTTGGATTTTTTTCTTTTGCTTTTCTTTGAAACTAGATGCTTCTTTTGTTTTCTATTTATGGAGCCTTTTACAGAAAATTATTACTTCATGTATGGGTCTTCAGTGGCACATAGAGCTTCTGCAGATATTATTTTAATTAGGTTGCTTGGTTCCATTTCATTTTTAAATGGCTGTGGCAGGGACCTTGTGTTGTGATCTGCTGAATGGGAGGGAATGTCTGCTGAGGATTCTTCCCTTCTGGATGTAGTGTATTAATGACACATTTTCTTAATAAGAGCCTTGCGCCAAGTCCTATAATCAGAACATGAGAGACACCCAAACCAGCAGAAACATTCATTTATTCCAGAAGCTGCCATTTCTGCCTTGCATTTAAATATTATTCTAAAAGGAATTTAACCTTAGCAGTGATTTGGGGTGAAAGGATGTTTATGTATTACAGTAATAGATACAGTTAGTCAAATTTATTGTGTCATATACCGTTTCCTAACTATAAGACTAGTCTTTCTTTAGAAACAAACCCCCAAGCCTGTTAGATATATGGCTCCAGTGCCTTGGAGTAAAGAAGCAATTTAGTACAGGACTTAAAAATTGTTACCTGATTATTCTTCAGTTTGCCCTAACCAACACTGAGAAATTAATTGGTGCCTGACTTTATACAATAGATTGAAATCATTCTAATTTAACACCTGTGAACTCATTGAGTGGTCTTCTTAAAAAGAGAAATAAGTGTGTTACTCAACACTTCTGACACAGTGCTGCAATATGATCATACCATCTCCATCCAAGCTCTCCAGGATGAGAAGACTAAAACATTAATTAAAACAAAACCCAGTCATATACCTCATCATACTACTGTAGCTAGAAGATAAAACCCTCCAGGGAGATTGAGAGACTGATCTACAAACTATTAACGCAAGTTCTCCTCTCTGTGTTCACCAACCAATTGTATTAACACTCCTTACGGAATTAAAAGCAACCAAAGAATAGACAACTCAGAAAGGTATACCTTGGGTTTTTTTGGATCTACATGTCATTATTTGCAAAGCAAGAAGAGCATGATACCAGAAATACGCTATACCAGCGTTATAATCAGCACTGGATTAGGTTACTGTATACAAATATTATATGTTTTCAGAAGTGCTAGTGTACATACAATAGGTAAAGTAAAAATTCCATTAATTTTCCCCAGCATGTCATGAATGGGAGAAGAAAATTAAATTTTTATCAGCAGATTTCATAAGTGTCATCTACTTGCATCTAATCCAATATAATAGTCAATATAATAATATATTGCTTTTGTGAGCATGCAGCTTTTAAATATATTTACCATTTGGGCTAATATGGTTCATATTTGGCCTTATCTGGTAAGTTGCTTCAGTTAAATCCCTTAAGCCATCTTTAAGCCATGGACAAAAGTGAGTAAATATAGTTTACTACTGTTTTCTGAACAGGGAAAAAGCCCTTGAAACACTGGTAAACATGGTGAGCATTTTTATCGGTGACAGTAAGTGCTCCTGACTTGAGAAAACTACAGTCAAAGTGGTTTAGAAGAGCACACTAAGGAACAAAGTACAGTATTTCCCAAAGTGTATGGATATCCACATACAAATATTGTCTGTCAAATGCACCCAGTCAAAACAGCTTTCTTAAGTATAGGGGTAGGTATGTACAAACCCGCCAGTAAAACACATTTCTCAGATCTACAGGAGAGGTTAGCAAGTCAATCAGCTGCAGAGCAAAGACTTATTTTCTGCAAACCAAGTACTACCTGTCAGTCTCTCTTACGCTTCTCGGCAGCCATCAAGGTTCATTTGAACAATCTGATTTGTGCATGAGGCATTATAGATCAAATTTGCCAGTGGTACAGAGTCTCCTTTATTTATTCTTTACAGAATAAAATAACTACTGAAATGACCTAGAAGTTCCCCTTCTCTCACTCAAAGAAAATGAATTTCTTGGGAATAATGGGCCTGATTCTCATTATCACTAAACCATGCCTCTCCTCCTTCATCCTGACAGTGAATCTCTTTACAGTGAATGTAATGGAATTTAAATTGCAATTTCTACACTAATTTTAGGGCTCCTTTATAATGCCAAAGCAAGATAAAGGGGCCTTACCATAAATAAGAATAAGGCCTTATTGTTCATATTGATCCACCTACTTCCCACCTTTTGTTTTTTCAGGGCATCGTCCTTAGGAAAATGATTTCATGGATTTTTTTTTTTAAGTCTGAGCCAGGACTTTCAAAATTAGATTCTTGAAGTATGTGGGTTCTGGTGGTTTTTGTTTTCGAGCCTGGGCACTCATCAGCCCCCTGAACTCGTGCCCACTCCAGCTGTGGCACTCCTTGGGCCACACTTCTTCAGTGCAGAAAAGAAAGTCTCAGGCTGTGCTAGATCCACAGAAACTGCCTCCAACTTACGAGTAACTAAAGCAGCAGCAAGAGCTCCCAAATTAACACAAAAAGCAGAAATCTCCTGAACGTGAGCCCTCTCAGCATTTCCTGCTCTTTGCAAAAACCTCTGAAAGTTTCATTTCACATCCACAGTGGTCACTGGGCACAATGAGGAGTCGACAGAAGAACATCACGTCAGTGCCTATAGGTGAGTATTTAGTTTCCCACTTTTGGAAAAACTGGGCCTGGGCCTTCAAATGTTAATATTGCGCAGCAGCAAGCGCTGCCAGTGTCGATGTTGGACCACCACTCTCTGCACCCTTTCCTATGGCCTCATGGAAAACTAAGTACACACCCCATGAGTGAAGCCACCTTTCTCCAGCTTTTCCAGTGCTGCTACAGGAGCTGGTACTGAACTAGCACCAGAGCACTGATACGGTCAGCAACGATTTCCCTGAATCTGCAGCCCGACTGCCAGCACGGGTGGAAATAAGCAGCTGAGTGGGAATGTGGCCAGTCAGCAATGTAGTAGTTGGCACTTTTTTTGTTGCTGTTTCATTCGGCCATGCTACTTTGTACCGTTCTCCTTCTTCCCTTCCATCACCCCCTTAACAATACCTAAAGAATTATTCCCAAGAAATTGCACCGATGGATGCAATTTATGCAGCCAAAATGCTAGGACTTGATTGACTAAGTTTATTCCAGAGGGCACTGCTGACTGAAAGAGAAGTTGTTTTTTTTAAACATTGTTTTTTCCCCTAAAGCTTAACATAGGACTTACTGAAGTGTGACCAAAGGCATACACTTCTCTTGTGCAGCTTGCATACTTCTTGTCTTCAACAGCTATAGCTTTAGGTCTCCCCTGCCCGAGGCAGTGTTTAGCACTACTGGCCTCAAGAAGCAAAGCTCCACCTTGGTAGTGGAATGCAGCCACTCGGATTCAGATGGAGGACTCCAAACATGACCACTTCTGCAGCCCTTATCGCCATATTAAAGAAGATGGCAATTCCTGTCCGCTCCATGTAATGCAAATACGGTCCTGATGCTCCTGGAAAGGTGCCAGTGGGTTCCCTCGAGGCAAAGTTGGGGCCTTTTGTATTAGCTTGTTCAGTATACAAAACAGCTATATTCTGGGTTTACTGCAACGCTTTCTCAGCAAATGGTCAAGAAATTAATCACCTTCCAACTTCTCTGTTCATTATTTATTTTCATTGTCACCTCTTCTTTAGGAAAAAATGGATGCATTGAAGAAGGGAATGTCTCATCGAATACACACAATGCAAAATTCAAACACAGAGACTTATGACTATGGGAGAACATAGATGGGAAATAGTCATGTAAGAGTTTAACAATGATACAGAGTTTAATTCTGCAAGATATTCTAGATTTCTGATGGGAATACTTCACAAATGAAAAACACTTTTCAATTTAAATTAAATTAAATTTCCAATTAAGTCACAGAGAGCTGTACTCCAGCAGGAAAACCTACTAAAAATCACATATTTCTTGGCCATGAATTAAACATTTAGTATAGTTCAGTCTACAGTGACCCAAGATAGGAAGGACAAAAAAATGCCTTCTGCCCCCCCTTCTATTTTAAACCATATGTTTTATAATGAAATGTTTCTGACATCAGTTTAAGCAAGACTTTCTTCATTATACAGAGTTATATCTGTAAAGTTTACTTCAGAAAACAAATCTGATAGTCAAGCTACTTGTGTCATAGAGTTTGATACGTTCATAAATATTTAAGATATTTTATGCAATATGCCCATCAAGTGACAGGCCAAAATAGCTCCTAAGACTTTACCATGAATTAAAAATGTGAAAATAATGGATTTTCTGGGTTGGTAGCTGAAGTGAAAATTGTAGGGAAAACTGTTCTTGTTTGAGCTGCATATTTTTGGCTTGCTGTTTCTTCAAAAAGGAAAGAAGGAATAGTAAATTAATTATACGACACCAATCAAAACAATTTATTTGATTTGAAATGAAATGTTCTGATTTTATGATCATTTTATCCCTTGAAAAAGTAAGAAATGAAGGAAAATTTTGAAATGAGGGAATTCATATTAAAAATTTGAAACGTTTGACTTTGAAATTTTGGAATTAACTACTTCAAAGATTCTCTTTTTCATTTTCTCCAGTTAAAGCAGCTAGTTCTGTTCATCTTTACACCAACTGCTTTGGAGAATCTACTATTCACACAAAGAAAATTAACCTAGCTCTATCAAAAATATGCCAAACTTTTGAAAAAAAAACCAACCCAAAACACCAAACCTTCAAGCTCATGAGAAATTTACCTTTGCCTTCAATGGAGCCTTCTCCTCTCGTCTTTATCTACACAACAAAGATAATGTGCTTTTTCTAGAAAGGACGGAGAGCAAACCTGGCATTCTGTATTTTTAAGCTACATCAATGTAGATTTTATGCATTATGCACTTTTCTATGATCTGTTATTTTTTGAACTGTAGCTCCAGGAGTTATGTAGTTGTGCGAATCATCTGGGAGGAACAAACTCATGTTATCCAAGAAAAAAAAAAAAAACACCCTACAAACATCTTGCAGTGGTAATGGAGCTTACAAGATAACCAACATCGTAAGAACAAACACATCCTGCATGGGGCGGGATGCTGGAGGTGAGTCCCAGGATATTTCAGTGTGTACCTCTATCATGAACACAGGACTGTTGGATAAATGTGTTGCATTTACAGGAAATGTGGGGCGGTGGGATGAAGAAGCAGGAGTGCAGCAAATGTCCCACTATTTCATCACTAGCCCTGGGGGACTGTTACCAAGCTGCTACTCCGAGGATCAGTGAGGACTGGGCATGGTTTCCTCTCCAAATTCCTGACAGAACACATTTCTTAACCATTTGGGTTTTGGGGTGTTGAATACAGGGCATCTTTTTGCCTTATCTCAGCTGACAGCCAGTAAGTTACCAGACAGCAGGAGGTGACATCTATAATTCATTTTTAAATCTTTTCTCTGCCTAGGTGGGAAGAACGTATCTTCCTATTTTCATATCAGGTCATCTAGGGGTATCAAAGATTTTGCAGCTGGAAGTGCTTTACATCCCCATGCATTGATCCAGATGCAGTATCAGACCTTTGTTTTTATATGGAATACATTTGAAAACATTTGCCAACACAAAAGTAAATGCTTTTTAATGTAATAAGGAAAAGGCATAAAAAGTTGGAACAGACGGCATCACTGTGAAGATGCCTTTTAAGAAAATCTTGACACTTTGAAGTGTGATTACTTGAAGTATTATTATAGTGTGATTTCACAGTGTAATTAGTATCATATGCACCTCTACTATTAAAGTACCCTCTGTAACATATGCTGAAGTCATAAGTCATAATTCACTGTATCCCGTTTTCAATTTACTGTGTCAGCAAATTCCAGTGACATAATGCTACAGAGCAATATTTCTGTATATTTATTACTGTAATCACGATAATAAAGTGTGAAGACACCTTGCTAAAACCTATAACCTCTTGTAAATGGTGCTTTTTTGAGGGAAAAAAACCCACTAAGTGAATAATATGCAATTCACAACTACAGGCGCAGTGACTACTGTTCAAAACTACAGTAATTACTTAGGTATGCAACATGCTTGGCACAGCAGCAATAGAAAACAGACGCAGAAAGCAAGGGAGACAAACTGTAGGCATCTACATGTAAGCTAACTGCTCTAGGTACCTTTGCTGGTCGTTGGAGAGGGTTACATACTTTTAAGGATTTACCTTATGTGGACGTTTAGGAAGGTCAGATTAATTGCACCTAAAAATAGCCTATTTATTTCAATGGAGTGCAATGGGAGCCTTGAGTCACTACTTCATGTGACCATGTCTGTATTAGAAACATCTAACGCTAGGTCCACCCAGAAGGCAAGAAGTGATCAAAACAAAAAGTCAGAGAAGATACATTTTAAATGTAACTTTAGTGGGAAATCCAGACCTTCCTCACTTCTCCAGTAACTTCATTATGACTCTTGCTGCTCTCCGAACTCTCCTTCTCATGACAACAAGCATGTGACATGGAAACATGCATGTGACGTAGACAAGAAGTCCAAAAAATCCTTTTTATATTCCAGGAGCAATAGCACCCGGGCTTTCTGACAGGAGATGAAGTCCCTTTCTGAAGGGTGACACGCTGAAAGTGAAATAGGGGGACCAGAGAGATTCATAGCTGTGTTCTAACATTTGCGCTAATGGGAACAATATATGCAGTTCAAAAGGGTAAAATTGGCCATGCACAGGCATCTTGGAAAGCTCAGAACAATAAACCAAACTAAGAATTTGTAAATTGTAAGACATGCCATTTATTCCATTGACAATGCCCCACAGTCACCCATCAAAAAGATGGCTGCACTGGCAGCTGACAGGCAGTGGTACCCCAAGGTGAGCCTTGCCATGGTACACTTCATCCCTCACTGGATAAAACACTATCTCTTCTTGCCTATCTACTCCATGTTTACACTATTCCAATTCCTCACCAGAGGAACCACCCACTGTATAATCCTCTTTCTCTTTTTCTTCTTTTTAAGTAAACAACTACTTGTGGATGGGACTTCCTGACAACTATCCCATCATACCCATGCCCCTACATCAATTCCCAGTATGCCCATCCCCATGATATTTAAGCATATTCTTCTCCTGAGAAACAATCCATCAGTCAACTCATTTTATATTTACAGATTTACTATTTCAGATAGCTTAACTTTGAGATATCCTCCATTTATAAGTAAGGTAAAGTTTACCTGCAGCCTGTCATTTTCTCATGTTCTTGCATTCCTTTTAGTTAAAAGCAAGATTTAAAGGTCAAAAGAGGAAAAGTTGAACTGCAGAAAGGGACAATCATTCTCTTAAGCGAAGAGTTACTCAGTCCACTGAACTCCTGTTTGTGGAAGCAAAAGCAAATTGCTTGTCTCCCACTTTGATAACAACAACCCCATGCAACGCTACAGGCTTGGGNTCTATAATAAAGAATGCCAAATTTTGCATAGTCTTTCAAGGACTATACCTGCTCTCACTATATGCTGGGGCCAAGTCTGCATTGGTTTCAGTGACGCAGGATAAGGCATCAACAAGTTAACTGAAAAAGGAGCAAGGCTGAAATGTGTTTAAATTTAGTGTTGCCTAGATCAAAAAGAAACAAGGCATAAAATATTGGTGTGGAAACAATCCAGTGTGAAACAGACTATTAGTCTGTGATTGTAGATGGACCATAAATGTTTCATTCAGTAGGCTCTTTGCACAGAAGTTTTAGTATCAATAACTTATGTCTTCTTTTTCTTCTGTTTTCATTTGCACTGCAATTTTTGGCCAATTTTTCATTACGCTGTGAAGCGTTCTTGGTTGTTTTCTGTGTTGATTTGCAACAGCATTGCCTCATTAACAAATTACTGTAAGAGATAGTGTATTCAGACAGGAGGTTTTTTATCATCCTTTTATAATCTTCCCACTCTTTCTCTTTCTTCCTATTATCAAAATATTGAGGAAACAGAGTATTAAACTCTCTGGCATTTACAAAACTTAGCTAATCTACTGGGCTCATATATGGAAATGAAATAATTGAGGAAGGAAAAATAAGCTGCCAAAGTGTTTATCAATATATTATATTAATGCCATCTGTCCCAAAGCTATGATGTCAGACATTTTTTTCCTTCTTCATTAAGGCATAGTTCATTTACATGAACTGCTGCTTAAGATACTTGCTGGAACACTTAACAGCTTCCTCATTTTTTTGGTACTTTTATAGTCCTCTTGTGCTGGAGCAGAGGTACAACAGCTTGCAATGCAGGAAAAGAAAAGATAAAACTACCCCGCTGTGCAGATTTAGTCAATTTTCACTGGCTCTCGCATAGAAAACAAATTGCCACCCCTCACAAAGAGTTCTCTCTCTGCACTGGCAGCCCTGACAAATGCAGACAAAAATGAGTAAATCAGGCAACTTCACATCAGGAGGAAAAAAATGGCTACTGCTCCAACAGCTGCTATCATAATTAAGAACAGATTTCATCACTAAACTCTTGCTGGTTGTGTCTGCAGCAAAACAAATACACAGATGTGGCACATTTGCATACTGAAAAATGTGCACCATGTAACCGAAACAAATTTGCATTTTCAGCTCTTAAATATTCACTTTTTAATATGAAACAATGGGGGTAGTTTGCATACTAATCCTCCGTCTTTGCTCATCAAACTCATTCAGTCGGTATATGAAATATAATGCAACACCAATACCTAGTAAGTCCACATTTCAGTGGTGCAATCCAATACCAAAATTTGTTAGCATGTACAATAAAATACAGTTCCAAATCACCTCCTAAGCTGTCCTCTAGCACTTCTATTTGTAAATTACATGTTTAAAAAAGAAGATAAAAAAGGGAAAAATGCAAGACCGGCTTCTTTTAATCATGACATGCACTAAATTTATCGCTCCTTCATTTATCCACACATTTTAAAAGGTCACCTAGCATCATCTAGAAGAGAAGAAAAGCAACCCTTTTAAAATAAAAAGGGTATAGCATCACGCCCTGTGAAAGTAGGGTGGGATTATTAATGCAACAGTGACTGAACCCTCAAAACTGCAACATGTCCATCAGAAGTTGCATGTAATATCTTAAGAGCCTCTCTTATAACACAAAAAGACCCTCTAGCTTCTCTTCTCCTCACTCCAAAGACACATCTGTCTGAGCTATGGCTATTTCATAGCTAAATAGCCTAGCTGGTTTTATGCAAACTCTCATAACAGTATTCTGGAATTGTTTCTTATCTGTAAATCTGTGATAATTAAAGAAAGAGGATGAGATTATCGAGGTCCATAGACTGTTTAAAGAGCAAATCTGCAGATCTGCTGATAATCTGAAGAATAGTTTCACCTTAGATGTATTTTAAGCCATTCAGTCATGCCACTATGCTTTCCCTAGTGAATACATTTGTTCAATTTAAATCCCTCTGCAGAATTAGTTTGCTTATTTTAAGCATTGTGCAGAACGAGACGATTAAGTTTGAACACAGTTATTTTTCAGACAGATGCACATCTGATCAAAGAAGCCTGAGCACAGATCTTACTGTAGGTACTCAAAGCTCCACATCTTCAGTCCTCTTCTTCTGGTACTCATTTCAGAAGCTGATATGCTCTGTATTACAGATGGCAGAATTTAAAATCTGCACATTTCAGTGATATGCACCTTTACATGGAGGGGTTGGGACTTGTAAAGTATTCCTGTAGATATTTGCATGCACATCTTTAGAGGCTTACAAGAGAAGGTTATTGCTTGAGAACCAGTTTCTAGACAGTGGACACCTTTATAAGGCAAATAATGAATGCCACTGCATCATCAGTGCTATTTCACAGAAGTATATAACTATCTGCAAATGGTAAATGTCAAGATTTTAATGGCAAACCGGTGTGCAAAGAATTCAGATGAAATCTCCATTAATAATGAGGGGGCTACACAGCCAGGAAAGCAGAGTGACGATGACATGTACTCTTTTCTTCCATGTACCGTTGCAGTAAAGGTCTCCAGATAACACAAGATACTGCCTTTAACCTTCCAGCTGTCTCTATCACTCTCACCCAGTGTGGCAACACTGACAAGATGATTTGTGCAGCCTCAAGGACACCAGCTGACCACTTTCTATTGCTATTCTCTGGAAATACAGAGAGCTGGCCAGGCCCAGAGGCAGTGGGAGACACCCACCAGAAGGTAACAGTACCAGAAATGGAGCCCAGGTCTCCTGAATCTAACCACTGCTGCAACTCAGTGTCCTCTTGCACAGGACCACACCGATCCTGCACCAGCCAATCCTTTTCTTTCTGGTTTCACTTGTCTGTTGAGCAAGGGACATGAGAGGTGTCACACTGCCTGGGTAATGTTATGTTTGAAGACATCTATAATGCCAGTACTGATGTGCAGGATACTAGACCTCACGCAGCGATAATCCGTCACTTAAAATAAGCGGGCATCAGATTTGATGCATAGCTGCACAAGCACGTGATTCTGTATCTGTAACTTTGCATGCATAGAAAAAGGAGGCCAAATTAGGACTTCTGCAGTCAAGGCTGAATCTGTTCCACAAGCAAAATTCTCCGTCATTGTAGAATGAGCCCTGGGTTTGAACCATGAAATACCTTTGCAATGAAACTTGTTGGCCTGATGTCTTGAAAAACACAGTTTTCCAGATCTGTGCATAACTTTATGATTTGTTCTTTCATAACAGTATTTTCATCTTGAAGAATGGCTCTTAAAAGCTGGTTCTCAAAAAGAAAAGGGCACAGAAAACTTTAGATATGGTGAAGGGCCTTTCCCATATTAACAACAATCAACACAACAATAAACAAGTAACTCCAGGATTTTGGGGGAGTAGACAATATCCAAAGGACCTGCCATATGAATCAATTATGTTTTTATATATCTCATAGCTGTAGATGTGCAGTGCAAGTGACACAGGAGAGACAGCAAGAAGCCCAGTTTTGTGCACATCTGGATTCTGTTTTGGTGATGAAGTCCTCATTCCTGTTTGGCCAATGTTGTGTGTACATTTTTAAGATGAGTTGGCAGAGGTTTCCAAGGGAACTCAGGGTCATGGTTTCTTACTTTTTTCATCTAGTCTGGTTCACTTTATCGTAAAGGTACTATCAGTCAACTGTTCACACCTTTTGCAGTTGTTCCTTTTATTTACTCTTTTCTTTTTTTAGGGAGTAAAAAGAAGATAAAGAAGTAGCAAGCCATCAGAAAATGTAGCAAAGTCTATATACTTGGTATTTTTTTTTCCTTTATGTACTTAAAATTATTAATTTCTTAGCAACCAGTAATCTCTGCAAAGCTATCTCCCCACAGTACTTAAGTACAGTATTTTCTGTTATATTAGAGCAAGCAGGACTCAGGAAAAATTCGTGGGTTGGTTTTAATATCAGAAATCGGAGAACAGCTCAGCTCCAGGACACTTGTTTGAGTATTCCCTGGTACAGTCAGGGAATCATTTGGCTTTTGAAGGACACAAGATTTGGGAGCTGGGATACGTACAGTCTAGATCTATCATTCCAACACTGTTTGCATGAAAGTCAATCAAAGCTTAGTTCAAATGTAGTTTTACTCAAGTTACTTATAAACTAAACCCCTCATGTTCTTAAAAATATTAATATTAATCTCTAAACTGTTCATCAGTGCCAACTTTGTTTTGTCTGTATGCAAAGAATTAAAGACCAGGGTGAAGGTATAGTCTAGTCAAATCTGGACATTTTTGTCAAGCCTCATAATTTATACACATTTTGAAATCTGAAACAAATACTTGATTGCAAGTTATTGGGTCGGAGGTAGCCTTCAGTCGCCAGGTATTGTTGTTATAATGGAAAAATGGTAGCATTAGTTTAATGTATTGTAATAGCACAGGGTAATGATCCTTAGCTCAGTAGTGCTGAAACACCTTGACAACAGCAGTTGAAGTCAATGGGAGCATTCCAAGTGCATATAAAAGTGCAGTCTGCAGACCATTAGGCATAATTTCATCAGATCTTTATTGGAATAAAAATTGCACTTAAGCTTCTGTTGTCGTGTTGGCAATTTAGAAACACTGTATCTGTGTACGTGAATTTTACAAAGACCCTCTGTTAAACCAGAGATTAAGCTACTGTTAGCACGCATGGACACTGGGAAGCTATTTGCGTGACTTCCTCGCACCTAATAAAACATCAGCAAATAAAGAGGTAAATCTCCAGTGTTGGTGGCATGAGGCCAATTTACACCTGTAGAGGCCTTGGTCCATGGTACAAATGCAACATACATGTATATTGAGCTAGTCTAAATACTGCCTTTTCAATCTCAGCACTGCCATGCTGACAGAGCAGAGACATTTATACAAACCTGCCTCCCTCTGAACAATTCCACAGGTCTACGTACTAGAGGAGAAATGAGGTCTACACACAAACAGCACCCTTGCAGTCCATGCCTCTAAGGGTACACTACGTGCTTACCCATGTACTCTATGTTTTTGCATAACGTTTAAAAACAGATACAGCTCTGCTAAGAAAAGTCGCAGCATCTCCGAGCTGGTCACATAGTAATTTACCTCTCCCTTGACTGCGTAGGGAGCGCTACAGCTGGCTTGCTAACAGAAGAGGTGGCGGAGGCCCCTGGGAATTCCCAGCTGGGCACCGGGATGCATCCCAGCTTGTCTCTGAGGGCAGGCAGTGGCTGCCACCAGACTTCCCTGGTCAGCCTTCCTCGCCACAGAAACCAGTGTACATGATTGTGGCCTGATGTAGCCCCTGACCCAGCTCTTGGCATCCAAAACCAACAAAAGCTCTAAAGCTTGTCATCCCTTTCCTGGTGTTTTATTGGAAATGCTTGTTTTAGTGGAAATAAAACAAGTCAGAGAAAAACTTTACGTAATTTACCATTTTTCTAATGCCTAAAGGGAAATAATGGCTGCTAATTTACTAGCTGACTTCTGGGAGAGGCAGCAAAGAGAATGCCATCCTGAAAAGTATTAACAAAAAAAAAAACAGCTTCAAAGAAAAAAATTCTTGACAAAATGCTTACATTACCAAAAGTCAAGAAGGCAAAGGAAATTCCTCTAGAAAATAGCCTCATGCCAATGTCAAAAGTCATGACAAGCCAGGAATAAAAGAAAATGAGGAGAACGTACAAGGAAAAGGCTTAGCTTTGTGTGGTCTCTGGAGGCTGGAGAAGATAATTGTCAACATCTTTATCATCTGGACACAGCTATTTCAACTATGCAAAAAAGAGAGGGCCCAGTGACCCCAGACTGAAATTAGCACAAGGCTATTATGCATGTCCCCATTACTCGGTGGAACTACTTTCCATTTTTATCTTTCACTAACACACTTGGGATTTTTAACACCTTGTGCCTTGAATCTCAGCCAAACGACGCCCGTAGCCGGGCATCACCACAGGCTGCGTGGCAATGGCACCTGTAGCACTGCCAGCCTCTGCTGACTTGCTGTAGGAAGCGAGCTGCCTTCAGTGAGCAATTACAATTTCCAAGTCTGACATTAGCTCTGGAACAATTACATGATTTGTGCAACGGGTAAATTCTATTTAAGGGGAAAAAAAAACCCCAAAAACCCCACACTGCACCTCTTCCCAATTCGTCTTGCCAAAGTCAAAACAATTCCACCAGGAAAGGGTTGTTCAAGTTTCTGAGCAGGCTGCAGAGCACTACTGCAATGCTCTTGTCCCATATATGAGGAAAAAAACAACAGAACGCTATCACAGGGCTGCCAGCTCCATGCCCAGAAAGTCAAAAGTAGGCTTGATTACATAGAGGGGCATCAGTTTGTTCTCACATTCACATTATGTCATACCAGTGGGGAAAAAATGGCAATTAGCACGAGCTCCACATCATTTGCTTTAGCACAGCTTACTCAACACAAATGTCTTCATTTATTCCCTCCCCCTGTAAGGCCTCCTGCTCACACTGGTGGTTCTCCTGTCTTACACTGCACAGGTGCTGTATTTCTTTCCACCCATCTCACACATGCACCTGAGCCATCCAGCCAGATTCCTTCAACATCCTGCCCTTCTCTGGGACAGAAGTGTCCTTTCAGCTCCAAAGAGTGTCCTTCATTATCATTAAAGGAAATGCAGCTAGGCCTAATGATCTTCTGCCCCTTCAGAGCCCTTTTGTTGGTCTACCTTCTCTAGCAAGTGGAGTATCAGATGAACGTCTCCCATATCAGCTGGGCTGTGCTTTCAGCTTCACCTTCTCCATCTTCTCCTCCCTGTCTCACTCTTCCTCCCAAGTGTGGTCTTTTCTCACCCTATTAAGACTTCCTCCTCCTGAACACCGCCAATGTTTTTCCATTTGGGTACTCTTCTCAGCATTGTCCCTATCTCCTTTCTCCAGGTGCGATAGGTTAATTTAGTTTCCAGGTTCCTGTTAACCTTTCCTGTGCCTTTCCAGGGCTGATAGGCTCTATCACAGCATACCTCTCGCTGCGTGCTTGTACAGCACCTTGCATAATGAATCCTGGCCTCAAGCTTTTCAAAAACATTATCAGGAATTTAAGCTTCTTGTCAAACCCAACAGAAAACCATCCCGCTGTACATTTGCTGAAGAGTATGTGGGAAAGGAAGAATACGCAGAGGTGACCTGGCCTCACGGCTCTTGGCACCACCCTGCAGTTTCCCTCTGCCCTGTGCATTTAACCCTCAGCTGCAGTCATGCAGCTTAAAAGCCTACCTGAATCAAGACAGTCTAATTTTTAATCTAAGCATATCACAGTTTAATCAATAATTTTTTGTGTGTGCCTACTACTTGTTACTTAATCTGTGAAATACAGTTCAGGGGAAAAAAAAATCCAGCCTGTAAAACCTGTTGGTGTAAAGATAGATAAGCACTTTATTTAATATCCAATTAAATGTGGTCACCGGAGAAATCACAGCTTATGCAACTTTATCAGAAAAAGATTAATCTATTTCAGGCTTAACCCAAAATGTCATAAAAGAACTCATGAATTTAGATAGGAATCCACTTATTATCCAAAGACATTTTCCTATTGAGTAAGAACAGCCTAAATTGCTGCCTATATTTATTCTTGGTTCAATCAAATTTCTGTACTCAGTAGCTGTCATTGATTTTTAGGACAATTATCAAACAAAAATGATGAACAAACCGAAGGAACATTATAGAGTCTTTTTCAACTCTACAGTAATCATTAGAAAATGCACAGCCTGCTCATTGATAAGGGTTTAATGGCTCACAGGGTGTCATCATCACATTTAAAAGACAGTCACACCTGGAAGGCAGAAGATTTTTTTTTTTTTTAAATAGCATTACAATTTGCCATTTTAAAGTTAATTGTATTTTGCTTGGTGTTTCAAACTACACAGGCTACACTGAAGTTACTTTGTTCATATTATGTGATCATGCCCAAAACCATGATTTTAAAATAAGGAGGCAAATAGTTGAATTTATTTATTTAAATTAAGCAGACTTTCTTGCCTGTCTAGAAACTGATACTCTTCAGTTCATTAGCCGAATTTCCCACAGGGCCTGCAAAGGCGCTTTTCATTTCTATATTGTTTGATTTGTCTAGTTGATTTATTAAAAAAAAGTATTATATATTAAAATTATTGAATAATAACTATTTGGTTTCATCTTTCCACATTAATTATTATATTCAGTAGGATGTGCATTTCACAGATAGTACAGAAAACTTGTTTTAAAAAAAACCCAGCTGAGTAGAAGCAGCAGAGCAGCCGCTAGCTGCTGGGGCTCAGCACTTGTGATTTCTGTCTGCTGGGTCAACCTAAGGCAAAGGGTTCAAGTGCAATGGCTAAAAATCAGTATTAAGCAGTGATGTTTAATGGCCTACTTAAAATGAGTTCAGCAATCCAATCCCATTCCACCAAGAGCAAAAATATCTATCTATAGTCAGTGCATAAAAGGATGCAATTTTAAAAAGCTACAAGAGTATAACTCACACCTGGTTACGGCACATTTGCTGAACTGTATCTCCCCCTCTACACTGTAAATTATTCTGCAGTGCTCTACAAATACGGAACTCATTTGCAAAGTTTGGCATGGATGTCAATTTAATACAAATTTTGCAAACAATTTGGAGGATCATTTAAGTGGACAGCACCTTCCTGTCACTGAATGAGAAAAACTAAGCTTCAAGGAAAAGGTAGTGGATGTCCATTAGTAGACCAGGCTGTGCTCCAAATACACAAAACCCCAGTCTAAGGAAAACAGCAGCTTTACTTTGAGAGCCAAGCTCACAGACAAGAAGATGGGAGCGGGAAATACGATCCAGTCCATTTAAAGAGAAACAAATTAGGCCTGCATTTGGGTCTATGGTAGGACAGATGAGAAGCCAGCCTGGGCACCGCACCCAGGCAGTGAAGAATCATAGAATCATTAAGATTGGAAAAGACCTCTGAGATCATCCAGTCCAACCGTCAACCCAATACCACCATGGCTACTAAACCATGTCCTGGAGTGTCACATCCACACATTTTTTTAACACCTCCAGGGATGGTGACTCCACCACCACCCTGGGCAGCCGGTTCCAATGCCTCACCACTCTTTCAGGAAAGAAATTTTTCCTAATATCTAATCTAAACCTCCCCTGGCACAACTTGAGGCCATTACCACTCATCCTGTCGCTGGTTACTTGGGCAAAGAGACCAACACCCTCCTCACGACACCCTCCTTTCAGGAAGTTGTAGAGAGCGATAAGGTCTCCCCTCAGCCTCCTCTTCTCCAAACTAAACAACCCCAGTTCCCTCAGCCGCTCCTCATAAGACTCGTTCTCCAGGCCCTTCATCAGCTTCGTTGCCCTTCTCTGGACACGCTCCAGCACCTCAATGTCCTTCTTGTAGTGAGGGGCCCAAAACTGAACACAGTATTCAAGGTGCAGCCTCACCAGTGCCGAGTACAGGGGCTGAGAAGGCGGGAATTGCTCCCATGCTGGGACACCGCTGGCCCCCCAATGCCAGCAGCAGCTCCTGGAGGCGGCAGACCCCTATGCCAGCCCCTGCCTGGCCCTGGCACTGGCCTGCAGGGAGCTGCCAGCCCTCCGTACCTGAGCTCACTGAGCTACCAAGGTTTCGCACAGCAGAGCTCTGCCATGAAGTGGCAGCAGCAGGATTTGCTCCTCTGTGGACCTTCCAAGATTTGTGGCAGGTACTTTTTAGTTGAACTTCCTCTGTGTCAGCTCTTCATCCCGTGCTCTTTATATAGCTGCAATTAGCATATCTGAGAAATCCCCATTTGGCGTGTTTTATGGTCTCTTCTCTGTGTATTGAGATAGTTCTGTAAGTTATGTGCAGGGATATGCCATAATTCCTAATGTACAACTGTCAGGAAATCACTCACACAGATTTATTCACTGAAGAGTCAGTGAGGAAACCGATTCTGAACAGGGAGCTAGAAACTTTAATTACAAAAGAGAAATAAATGTCTCAAGCACCTCAGACTGGTCAAGAAGCTCCTTTGATGCTCTAAAGATACGTCCTGAAGTGAATAGATTAACGCTGCATAGCATTTCTGAATTCAAATGCCACCTTCTGCTACTGATTGTTATTCCGTATTACTATTGCTGACTTTCTTCAAAGTAATAACAATGTCCAAAAACAATGACAAAAAAAAAAAACAAGTATTATATCTCCATTTCTGGAACAATACAAAGAAAAATTGAAGAAAAAAGACTGTCTTCTCTCAAGCAATATCTTCTTGACCAAAGGAAGTTCATGCAGTCTAGAAAAGAAATATTCAACCCTGTCAAACCCTCATTTTGCTACCACTGAATGCAATGCCAAAACTTCTATTAATTTCTATGGAGCATGTGCAGTGAATAACTCAGATGGAAGTGGTAAACCATAAGTGACATAAGCACTCGGGAACTCTCTCGGCCTCAAGTGACCTAAATGATAGGAAGAAATACAGTGAGAAACACTAATTCGGAGTTTAACAAGAAGCCTTTACTTACGTTTCTGTGTTAACTTCCATTTGCAGCACAAAGTTGTGGAAGAATTTCATGTGCCACTCTGCTACACGCAAAGCTGTAGCACAAACATCAGAACACAGAACTGGGGGTTCAGTCTCTTCAGTTTTGCTGTCTCCTTTGACACCAATTCACCCTGGATGTGGTTGCTCTGGGCCTGTGGCCAGCTGCAAGCGTGTCCAGCCTTGGTCTGGGGATGGGATAAGGTGCATGGTCCTAGTGCGCCACCCTGTCCTCTATCCCAGCCTCCTGCATCATTTTCCAGCTGGTCCTTCAGCCTTGGACCACCAGCAAATGGGGCCAAGGGGAGCACGCCTGGTCTGCAGCATAGCTGCTGGCAGAGCCACCGAGAATGGTGTCCCCACTTGCCTGCACCTTGGCTAACTCCTCTGTAACCAGATTCAATATATTCTTTTCAGAGCTGTCATCGATGCTGATGAAGAGCTCTGAAACTCCTGAATGGAAGAGATTACAGTAGTAAAAGACACGGTGTTTTTTGGTTTATCGATGAGAATGCAACCAGGTATTATCAGAAGCTGTAAACTCTCTGAGTGGGGTGAAAAAAAAAAAC
>VZTL01020323.1:35910-71431 GCA_013400535.1 Scopus umbretta | reverse complement strand
TCCAGTTCTCTCCCAAATCCCACCAGGTGGGGGAGGGTGAGCGAGCAGCTGTGTGGTGCTTAGTTCCCAACTGGGGGTTAAACCACAACAGGTCCGTTGATTGTGTTGGTTTGATTCAGACTGTAATGTCAGTCTTCTGACTGGCGGCTTAATATGGAGAATTTCATGTGAAGTCAAAGTGTACTGGCTGTGCATTTTGACAGCTCTGGCACTAAAATGCTTTAAGTCATATTTTCTCCAGTTTCTCCCCCAGTTTGAAGCATTCAATTACTGAAATATTTGTAAAGGGTTTGTTTCTAAAGATATTAAGTACCCACACTTCTAATTTGTCTTATTTTCATCTTATTTGAATATTCTGTATGTGCTGTTGGAAGTCCGTTGTCAGAAAGATCTAAAATCCATAGGGTTAGTAAGTAAATGCTCTTTCAAAGGGGCAACGTATTTCTGTATACTTAACTTTTCAGCATAACAAGACACCATCGCAGGCTCTTGCTGAAAATTATTTAAAGTAGCCTGACTTTGCTTTCCCTTTGATATTAGGGATATTTATGAGATGACTGTTAAGCTATACATAATACTAACACCATTTTTGTCCCTTTTCTCTTTTTTCAGCTTGGAGTAAGTGGGAATTTAACCACTTGTTTCCAATTTAAAAAAAAAATTGAATGGTTCAGCTATACAATAGCAAGTCAGTCTTTCTGTTGTATTTTACCCTGGGCACCAGGATGCAGAGTTTCTGGATCTTGTGCTCCAGCCATCCATCTGGTACACACATCAATGGTGTCCAAAATGTTCGGATGGCAGAACCATCTCTGACATAGGACTTTCTGACCTTCAAAATGGCCAGCACCCACAGCCTGCAGCAGGGGCCTGTGGCAGGGAAGGACGCTCTCTCCGAAGGAGCTACCGGAGTGGCACAAAGGACAGAGCAGTGGTACAAATGATGTCAAGCAGACAGCTCATCCCAACTGTCCAACAGCTTTCTTTCAAAAAAACGTTGGTTAAAATATAGCAATAAATCATACATCTTGACCTTAGATGTCTTCCTGTAAGTTAACCTCTTTGGATAAATACTGTACTTTGGACATGCCTATTAATTTTATCTTTTTTTTTTTTTTTTTTTTTTTTTTTTTTTACTGGGTGGTTTTATTGTAGGGGTTTGTGCCTTTTTTTTTTTTTTTTTTTTTTTTTTTTTTTTTTTTTTTTTTTAACCTGCAGTGCAATTTACAGTGTGGTTGTCCACTTTTAACACCACATGTGCTCATGGTAGGAGCTTACCTTTCCCCACCAGGGAGGAAATAGAGGTTTGGTGTAAAAGCTCTTAGCTCTGCTTTCCACACAAAACCCAAATGCAGTTAACCACAGCAGAGAACACAAGGCTGTGTGGATGTCAACATGCTTAAACAACTTTCCAGCATCCCAGGCTGCTACGTCTTTCCTGCTATGGTTGGCCATGAAAACTGGATCAAGCTGGCATGTGTTTCCATCATTCCTTCTTCCTGCAGTGCAGACATACTCTTAGCCTATTTTATTCTCCTAATCCTCATGGCCAGCAGCAATTCAGACAAAATGATTCATTTGAACACCTGATCCTAAGATAAAATGCTGGATCCTGTTGAAGATTGTATCCCTCAGGGCTATAAGGTTTCTTAAGAAATTCTGTTACAAAACAGAGGTGCTGTCTCTCTTCTCCAGTTCCCCAGTGACTTTGGATGTACTCAGAAAAATTTCCAATCCTTTGTTTCACTAGTCTTCATATAAAGTACAAAACCTATGCAAATATATTTAACAGTGGCTATGGGTGGCATTTTGATGGTAGAAAAGCTGTCGTGTTTCAAGCAGTTCAACAGGGTTTGCCTTTTCTCTTATCGAAACTGTAAATAAAAGCAAAATAATGTCAGTGTTAGTAATATGTCTTTAATCAACTCACCTTAAAATGATGTGGTTTCCTAGAAATACCATATGAACACCTAAGTTAATGAAATATTAGCTAGTAGTGAAAAGTGAAGCACTCTGAAGTTTGGTGAGGTTACAGGAAAGCTCTAACATGGACAGTGTAAGTTGAAAACTAGATTTTAAATTCTCCTGCTCAGCTGCCTAAACTCTGGATGCCCGACCGTCACTGAACGCTGTATTTTTTTTACTCCAAAGTTCCCCAGGGGCTTTCTGTGTTAATGCAAATCAGCTTGGCATCTGTCTCATGACTAAGTAATTAGTAATTACGTATAGAGTAATACGTAATGGTATATCTGCACTGAGTACTCCCAGGGGAGCATCCTTACTGCCAATTTATCTGTTATGCGGGATGAGGGCATGAAGAGAGAAGGCAGGAGTGCATTTGCACCTTTCTTCTTGAAACTGTGTTACTGCACAGCAAGTGGGGTGGAGAAGTAAGAATCTGTGCAAAACAGTGTGGGACAAACTGTAAGGACCAGAAATCAGGTCTTCCCTATTTCCTCCACTCCAGATGAATTCCCTGGTCATTAGGCTCATGAGTCATCTTGCTAACAGCTCACAGAATCATAGAATAGTTTGGGTTGGAAGGGACCTATAAAGGTCATCTAGTCCAACTCCCTTATTTCCCTCCTTCCTCATTTTTTTTTCCAATGGTCTTCCTGGCTACTGCCCACTGAGGTGCCACTATCTTCCTTATTACTTCTCTTTCACTTATCAACTCTCCGTGGTCAGGTCACTGCTTCTACCTTGTCTTCACATCCTGAGCATGATCTGAGTGGGATCTCAGAAAGCATACAGCTTTCACATCCAGACCCCCAAGAGTGGTTCCTTTATGGTATAGCTGCATAGAGAGCCTTGAGACTGTGAAAAGTCAGTGGACAAACTACAGGCCAAGTTCCAATAAAACTCTATTGTCCATGGGAAATGGGGTTTCACAGGAGTTTGTAACATAGTGATTTTCTTAGGGACTGCAAAAAGTACATCCTACATCTTACCTGTCTACTAAATTCAAGTCCCTCCTTCATGCTAAGCAAGCAGAAGAATTTCCCAATACAAATGCCTTGAAATTTTTTTTAACATAGGGAGAACATGTATTTTCCCTTGACCTTATCTGGGGCAACAGCCACAGCTGGGTTTTTAAAGCTTGCATGTGAAAAAATAAAAAGGGATCGAATTCCCTATTGGCCTAAAAGTGCACAGAAACTGCATCTGCTTAAGCTATTGGCAAAACTGGCCATTCACATCTTCCTGAGAAACATCTCAAGAAGATAACACTTTTTAAAGTAATTCCCAGGATGGATATTGAAAAGGATTGCTTGAATCATGTTGCTTTAGGTAGTGTTTGTCACATGGCACTGGCCATTATTACTTCTTCTATAATGTTAACAACCTATCTGAAATGCTTTAGCAGAAAATGTGTTCCAGACTCTCCCTGTTGCTCACTTCTGCATTTTAATCCATTGAATCATCCCAAATAGTATCAGGATGCATTTTTGCAATTTTCCTAACCTTGCCTGCTACTTTAACAATGCATGTGCCCAGTACAGTTCAGCCGTATGGAATTCAGTGATAGGTGGCAGGACAAGATGAGCTATCCCAGATTTGTGCTGAGATTAGAAAAACTGAGGATGTGCAATGAATGTCTGTACAAGGCTAGAAATATAAAAGGATAATTTCCCCCTAAAATGCTGGCGTTTTAAAAGAATAGTTGAAAGGATGTCTTCAAATCCTATGTCTGTTTTTAATGAACTGTTGTTCATCATCTCTTCAAAAGAATATCAGCAAAGAACTACTGATTTGGGGGCGTAAGGTAAACAAGGGGTGTATTGCCGTTCACTTGGGCAGTGTGAAGGTCTTTGGTGAATTGGTTTTGTTTTCCATACACCTCGCTTGGCTGCTTCCTTAGCTGGTGTAGCCTAGCAGAAAGGGAGCCGGGTGCTTTGCTTCCTTCCCAAAGATCTGCCCTCGAGGATGTTTTTGTTTGTGCCTGCTCCAGTAACGCAGGAGCGGGGGGCTTCTAACTCCCTCCTCGTCCGAGTCCAGGCTGCCGGGGAATCGCCATCTCCTCCCCAGCTTCCTCTCCTGCTTGCAGCGTCAGGGGATTTTGGTGGTGGCATGAACAAGCCATGGATGGCCCCAGCCGGAGGCACTTGGGGGCTGTGTTTTCCTGCACTCTCTGGGCAGCAGCAGCAGGACAGGGCTCAGTCCTGCCAGGAAAGAGACGCACAGCGGAGGAGGAGGTTGTACGGCACAGCCCGGCACTGCAGGGGACAACGGCGCTGGCCCTGGCACATGGTGGCACAGCAGAGGCGTGCTGGCGCTCCTGGCTCCTAGCGAGAGGTTACACCAGTGCGGCTGGCAAAGCAGGGTGTTCCAAGCCTGAAGGGGGTTGCAAAGCGAATTCATCCCCCCAGGACACTGGCACATCCAGGCTGCCAGGGAGCCAACAGGCATTTTGCAGTAACTGCTCTCGGTCCCAAACATGGCAACAAATCTTAGATAACAGAGTTCAACAGAACTCGGCACGCTGTCTCCTTGTTTATCCAAGTCTTCCCCTAAACAAGCCAGCTTTACGAAAATATTTGGGGGAACTTCTGCTATTGAGCTGGGTTTCAATGGAGTCAGCTTTGTTTAAATGCAAGAATGTTATAAAGAGAACATTGAAGAGCGAAGCAATGCTGGGCAGAGCTCTGGTGTCCAAGGGGCGTGAAGTTTGTATCAGGGACACCAAATGGGGAGGGAAACACAATAATGCTGCCGTCTGTTTGTCCCCTCACAACTGCAGGCATGTCGCTGTGTTTCCTTTCTGTTTGTTTTGCTGCTTCCCCTCTAAACTCTTTGCATCACCCTGGCTGCTTTCCCGAGCTGCGGCTCAGTGGGCCGGTTTGCTCGCTGGAGTCCTCCCATTCCCCTCCATGCAAGGGCATTAACTCCTGTTGCCATGGGAAGGGCTGTTTGTTACCTATTGCACCAGGCTCCGCAGCTGGGGAGGATGGAGAAACAGTATCGCTTAAATCAACACACTGCTTGACGAGTGCGTGAACTTTTGTGATCTACGCGTTGGGGAAAAAAAATAAAAGGCGGATTTTGGCTGCTTTGAATGAGCTTGATCTGGGCAGTGCCCATACCAGAGCTCTGACTAACCTGCTAGGCACGGCTGGGATCCCCAGGGTTCTCCTTGGAGGTACAGCGCAGCGCTCCATATTACGCCTCTCAAAGCAAAAATGCCTTAGAGGTACTGGAGAGGGTGACTCCTGAATGGCAAAGGCCAAGCACCTGAGCAAAGCCTCTGTTTACCCTCTGATTTTTCTGGGCATTGTGGAAAGCCCCAGCTGAAGCCCAGCAGCTCGCCCTGCCTCAGCCGCTGCAGCTGAGCGGGGAGTACAGGCGGAGAGAGGTGTTGGGTGCAGAGGCTCTGATCATACTGAAATTTTAACATGGAAATTGACTTCATGCAACTAATAAGAACAGGAAATACTTCTTGTTTTCTCTTGGGAGGGGAACATTAAGTAATGGCTTTATCTTAATTTGTCAGGCTTTGCCCTAAGGACCAAAATTAAATGGCTGGAAGCCAGTGGAGGACTCGAGAACTGAAGCATTAACACCCCGATAAATAAAAAAGAAGTCATTTTAATTAGCTTTCCAGCTGAAAAATAATGAAGTTCTACATGCCAAAAAGCTGTAGTGGAGTAATGGAAAGGCCTGTGCTTATACAATAGGGCCTGATTGCAATCTCAGGGCTCCATTTGTATTCGTTTGTAGAGTGAAACAAAGGAAGGTGTTTGGATTCTCTCTCTTTATATAAAGCCCCTGCTCCAGCACTCTGGGCTGGTCTTCAACCAGGCTTCCCACAGTCCTGCTGCCAAATCTACAAAATTTTCCTGGCTGACATTCAGGAAAGTACTGCTCGGGCTCTAGGATGGAAAGTTAAAAGACTTTGCCTGGATACACTGAAACATATACAAACAGTGCTTGACGTATGGCATTGATTCATCCTGCACAGGCTGTCCCTGCTGTATCCCAGGGGGAGAGATTTGTAAAGCTCCCTAAAATCACCTCAATCGCTGGTGTTAGATGTTAGTGAGAGGAGTCATCTTAAACACTTGTGGAGACGCTTCCCCTTGGGGGATTAGCAGCGTGTAGTTGGACTGTAGCACTCATCAGATCCAAGGAGGTTTTAGCCTGGGATAAACAGCTTGGATGCAGCAGAAAAAAATAATCCTATGGTCAAAGATACCATTAGTGGCTGTGACTAAGAGGCTAGCCTGGCTATTGGAGGAGTGATAGACTTTTCCATGCTCAGGGCTCCTGTAGTGTATTGAGGAGGGCTAGCACAGCTTGAGTCACAAGTTGGTATTTATTTACTATATCACTATCCAATTAGTAAGAGATATTTAAAAAAAACCCAAAAAACAAAAACCATCTCTGCTCAGTGAAGGGTGGAATAGAAAATGTCTCACTGCCATGAGCAACCTGATAGATATTCGCCTTGTTTACAACATCACATTGTGTCTGCGAAGGCAATTACCATCTGGGCAAACGTGCCCCTTCCTCTGCCTGGCGATCACCTCTAGGAAGTGGGATTTGGGAGGCTCCTTGGGAGTGAGGAGCTACACAGCAGGAGCAGGGGCAACGTGCCTGCAGCTGCCTGCTTCTGCCAGGCTTGCCCTGGAAGGGTTGGCACTGTTTCAGCCCCCGCAATGCAGCCACCTCTGCAGAGGGAGTGATCAGCACCATGCTTTTTGCCAGCTGCAGGCTCCAGCACGCACTCCTCCAAGCCAGGATGGGCTTGGCTTCTGCCACATGCCTCAGCTTTTCTATGTGCTTCTCCATAAATGGCCTGCATATATAACGGCAAGAATTTACCCTTTGCTCATCATTGCTTCAATCTACCTTTTGCCCACAGAAAGCAGAACCGTTATGTTTTTCCCCAATCAAAGAGCACTTGTACTCTCTGCAGTGAAAATGACACTGAGGAGAAGAGCCCGATGCAAAATCAGCAATCATCCTAAACCAGGACCCCGTGAGAAAGCACAATGTATGGTATTGTCCATGCTTGGGGTTAGAAAAATGTGAGTTATGCAGCAAAAAGCATCAGACTGGCTCAAAAATGAAGCAATGCTTTTTATTTGCTGCCTGGTATTTTCAGGCTTTAGGTCAAGTTGTCAGACCTCTCTGGTGGCTGGGAACGCTCTTAAAGTGAATTCAGAATTTTCTGGACACACTGTGTAGTTCTGGAAGTTAGGACTCCCCAGATATCAACAAACATTAAGAAAAAAATGCCAGCATAGAAGCACTGGCGTCAGGAGCAATCACCCACTTCTAGTGTGTTAGGACTCAGTTTGGATTGACTTTTCCAGTGGCAAGCTATGATGGAGAACAAAATACTACTTGTGTACTGCCACTCCTGCAGCAAGGGGAGAAGATCCTTTCTACCTGAACTTGCAACCTGCAGAAACCAAGTGGGAAGAGATAATTGCCACTTACTACAAGAAGCAAAAGTCAATCGGTAAAGGAAAAACTGTATGTAAGCTAGGGGATAAGAAAAATGCTTTTATATGATATATATTTGTCATATTACCAACCCTAAGAATCACAAGCATGAAACAAATAAACAACTCTACCCATAAAGTCAAAAGAGATGACAGTGGTTTATATTTTTACTTGGTTACATTTAAGTGGTTTTTTTATTTATTTATTTCTTGTGCAATATTGTTTACAAGTGATGGGTGGTACCCAAAGTTTTGGATAAGCACCTCTTTTTTAAAAGTATGAAAATAAAAGAGTCAAAGAATTTAAAAGAAGAATACCCACATGGTTTTTTGGGACAGAAGAGACACTCACATTACTCTGCCTGTCCTCTATAATACAAGCCAAAATGTTTCATCTTGTTATTTTGTAACTGATCCAACAACTTGCCTTTGGATGAAGTACATATTCCAGAAAGGCATCTGATTACAGATGTGAACAGGCTGGTAATCCACCAGTTTATGTGACAATTTGTTTGAAGAATTATGTATCCTGATTTTTTTTAAGTTGTATTTTTGTCTGAATTTTTCTGTCCTACTTCTGATGATTCTTGTTATGTTTGGCCTCTTAGTACCTGGGAATGTCTTTCAGTAAGATGCTCAAGTGTGGCAAAAACACAATGATGTTTCAAGGCTAGTATTTTTCTCAAGGGAAAAACTAGAAAATAAGTAATTTTGTATTGGATTGAACTAACCTGTTATGAGGAGCTTCCTGTGTCATTGGTATGAATTATCCACGGGACCCACATCTTTCTGCTGCTTTCAGCTCTAAAAAATCTAAGCCCTAAACCAGTATGTCAGAGAAGATGTGAATGGTTATCATTTAAGTCAGTGGTTGTACAATTCAGAAGCTGTGTCATCATGGATTGAGAAATTAGGAATAGGGCAAAACAGATTAAATGCCGCCTTGGAGATACCGAGATCAGTTGACCAAAATGCCTGGTTGACAGATAGATATACCAAGAGCAGAAGCATGGCATGGCAGTGGAAGGGTTCTCTAGGGTCTCTCCCTGGGCAGTCTAAGGAGGACCTGCTCCAGCATCTCCCGCGCAGGATCCCTGCAGCTTCCTCCTTTTCAGGGCAGAGGAGGAGTTTGAGGGATGCCAGTTTGGGTTTGGCCAGGCCACTTGAAGGTATTCAGCCCCGCTGAAGAAACCTGTGAGGCAGAGAGCAAGCTGCTACGTCAGGCTGCTCTGACACAGGCTATGCTCAGTGGCGTTACCAAAACGCAAGACCGTCACAAATAAATGCAATTGGTCACTGAAAAAATGTGAAGGGGATATCCAGAGAGCCTTGAGGAGAATCATGGCCTTTCTCCATATAGATGTCTTTATTCAGTATTTGAAAAGGCTTTGGTCATTATTTTGGTGAATTATAATTTTACAAAATTTGTTGTGTTTATGTAGACAGGTTTTTCATACTATTTCTGTGATTCAGTTGAGGTTCTCAAATTGAATTTTGCATGAACCCTTGTTATTCTGTGTGTAGGTGTTTAACAACCCAGTGTCAAGTAGTTCTGCAGATCTGAAAAGGTGCTAGAAGTCATCTAAAATGAGTGAAATAATGTTCAAGTAGTATTTCTTTGTATCAGCAATTGCAATGAGGATGTCACATGAACTTAAATAGAAACAATCCATGTCACAGCACAGAGAAGCATCAGTGAGCTTTAAGCCAGACCTGCTGTTTAGCACTGTAAAATGCAGCAGTACAAGTACAAACCTTATAGATAGGGTAAGTTTAAGTATTGTAGAAGAGAGGTTGAGAAAATGGTTATTTGGTTATAGCCTGTTGCCCTTGCACTTACAAAAATTTTATCTGACACAACACAAGTGTCATACAGATACAGAGATTAGAAACTGATTCCAACAAAATTCAACAATGAGGAATACTTATCAGCCAAAAAAATTGTGATAATCCAGTGAGATATGTATATCAAATGGTTGGTTTTGTTTTGTGAAAATCAATTGTAATTGTGTTATGGACTAGAGCAGTGATTTCAACAGGTATGTTTCAACAGCATTTTCACCTCCCAGGTTCAGGTGCTTGGATTAGGTCAGAAAGCCAGTGTGCCGGGCTTGTAGGAAAAGATGTGAGAAGCCCCCAGAGTCAAACTGAATAAGTGAGAGGCGGCAGTAGCAGGCTTTGCTGCTATGTCCCTGTTCTAGCTGTGCCTTGCAGCTCTGTGCCAGGGCTACTCTGGCAGCATCTGTGCAAAACACCATGCGTCCATAAGATGCTATGTTCAGAGAAGGTGCTGGAGTCTTACCACAATGTGAGGACCATCACTAAACCAGCTCCAGGACCCTATGCTAAGGCAACATACTTCTGGAGTGAAGTAGCCTTCTAACTGATAGTTTGAGACTCAGAAGGGGTATTTCTCTGTGTCAGCCAAACACTGACTTCTCAAGAAACATATTTGCAACTAAGCAGGCTTCTGCTCTGTCAGCAAAATGTCACAGATTCAAGGTCCCACAGCACATATACATGAACTGCAAGTATTTAGAATGGGGCATGAACTCCAACAATTTACTGTTTTCAAATAGGATGTTAAAATGTTGAGACAATGAGCACCATAAAAAAAAAACAAAACACGAAACATATTTTACAAAAGGAAAAAACTGCCCAAAACCAGGAAGTTCTTGAAAATGCTTGACTTTGTAACCACTATTCAAATTTAATAATAGACTCTGTGAGAATGACGTGCCCAGTATAATAGCTATTAGGAGTATCAGATACAGAAAGAAAATCCACTGCTGAATGAGATCTATCCTAATCATTTTCACATGTCAGAGAATTCATTTCAGTGTTCAGTTTTGATCATCACTGCTTGACATCTGCAAGAATCACCTTCTATCTTCCAGCCTCAAAAACAATGAACATAGTTTTCTTGTTACTCACACCTGTGTCATATAGGAATATGACCATTCAAAGTCATTTGGGAGAGACCAATGTTACTGAAAGGATAAACAAGTCTAGTATGTTTGTGGCTGTAACCAGAATGTATTTATTGGCTTAATGTTGAACACTCTTATAGTCTCACTGTCATCGTTTGTCATCAGCTTGCTTTCGGTGGGTTTAAGCTGTGAAGGCTTTTGGCATGGTGCTTTCATTTATCGTGTTTTCACAGCACTTCACAAAATCTTCAGTTTCTTGATGTTTTACTCCCACAGAAAGAAGAAAACTAAATACTGCATAAAGCTGAAAAAAACCCCATGTTGCTTAAAATGTATTTAGGTTGGTATTTTTAAAAGTTAATTTTCCAGTTTTAGGCCTGTAGTCCTGGATTCACAGGTTCTGCATCTCATTCTGCTGTTGCATCCTGTGTTATCAGGGGCACTTGGGCCCGGACTCATCCTCCCTCTGCTAGCCACTGAGCAGAGATGGCAAGATTAGGAGTACACTTCCTCTGAGGCCCTTGTACAATGGAGAGAGGTGAAGAGTCTGCTTGAGGTCTCCTGCCTGTCTCTGAGCAAGAATCTGATGACTTTCATTGTCTTCAACCATAAAATGGATGTGATAGAGTTTTTGGAATTTATGTTGTCCAAATTTTTGTTACCAACAGAAAAATGTAATCATAATGAGGTCAGAAGCTATGATTCTCGGAGGATTTTAATATTGGGAAATTTGACATTGCTGCATAAGCTAAAAATTCTTAAAATTATCAGCAAAAGAATGTTTTGGATCAAAGCATCTTGGCATATTGTTTTGAAAAATCTCTTTTATTTTTGACTATGTATAAAACTTTTATTCACAAAATAAAAAGTCTTCAAAATACGTAAACCAAATTGTTTTGAAAGAGGAAAATAGGCTCATCTGAGAGTTTTTCTTTTTTAGAAAATTATTTGATGCAAACCCCATCATTTTTTGAACTGTCAGCCTCTAGAAACTAAATTATCTGTTGGAAAAGGGTTCCTTTGAAGTCTTTCAGCCTGTTCTATCTAAAAGATTATGATTGGTGCTATAGACAGGGAAGAAACTAGTTATAAGAAAACCATGTCAGAGTCACTCTGATAAATTGATGCTACTGTACCCTGGGAAAGATAATCTGTTGGGAAAGGATGTAATGGAATCCAAAACCACAATTCCACTATCAACACTTCAGTGTCTGTGTGTTACACTGTTTTGCTAGGTCAAACTAATCTGTGTAGCTTGGACTTTACGTCACCAGGGCCTCTCTAGCTTGACATCTATCTGTCGACAGATGGATATCAAACACTTCTCCAGAAAGTTAACAGATTGCCTCTATGAGCCTATAACCTTCTGCCAGATTAATTTATTTTGGGTGGTTTATTTGAAAGCAATGGATGTGTTTCCTAGGGCCGAAGCTATATTTCCAAACCCAGGAGGCATACATGGGTTTTGTGGTACTTGTAAGCAGGCCACAGGCCTGATCAAAAATGTAGGGTTTTACCTGTATTTGGGCTCATTTACCCGATGAGGATGGAGTTCCCAGCTCAGTGTGTCTGCGAATGTCTGGTCTGGCTGAGGCATCATGAGATGGCATTACTGCCTATCTTTACACATTTAACATTAGGAAGCTGTTTCTCCAATTGTCCTGATATTCAAGGTAAGAGGAACATCCTCAAAGCAAACCAGAACAAAAAGTCTAATGCTTTGATGGATATGCTACTTTCTGATACTTTTTTTCTTTTCTGGAAATAAACCAGTAAGATAAAGCTCAAGGACTACACTTTGATAATAGCCACATTTCTTCAGTGCAAAATATTTCAGTGAAAAAATCCTAATCAGCCCTTGTGAAAATACACAAAAAGTCATGATAAATAAACCGTGGAACAAATTTCTGGGCAGGTTTCTCATCATTTGTTGCCTTTAAATCAAGAAAACAATTCTTGCTAAAAGATTCATGATCTCTCATCTGCAATTTATGGGATTCGGTGCAAGAATTACTGGGTAACATTTGATGGCCTATGCTATGCAGGTCAGATTAAATGATCACAATGGCCCTTGACCTTTGCAGCTATTAGTCTTTCAAGAGAGCAAAGGCATAAAAGACAAATGAACTGTAATAAAAAGGAACTGGAGTCTCTGGAGTACTATTTAAAGGGTCTCTTGAATTAGCTAATGCAAGAAAAAGACCTTTTCTGATAGAGAAGCTTTAAAACCCCCTGAAGTTATACAGCTTATTTTTCATTTTGACAAGAGCAGAAATTGCATTTTGGTTAAAAAGAATTGTTTGTTAATATGATTCTTGTTTCTCTCCATTTGGGGTGTGGTCAGAAAGAGGAGGTGTTTTAATGAAAAATGGGAACATGAAAATGCTGCAGGGTTTGCCCTTTCACAGGTTTAGAAAATGTTTATCACTCAAAAAGCCAATTCCCTTTGGGAGAAAAGTAGAAATATAGCATCTCCTCTGGTGTGATCAGGCTTTACAGCCCCACTTAGGCAAAAGGCAGTCCCTTTGGCCTCCCTGTCTCCATCCAGCATGCTCAAGGTGGGACTTGGGCAGGAGGTGCACGGGCAGCTCCGTTTGGGAGTCAGAGCTGAGTGCTTTGCTTGGGCGTTGGTAACATTCAGCCAGGAAGACACCACGCTGTGCTCAGGGAAGGCTCAGTCAGGAGATGTGCAGGTCTTTTGTCCTGATCAGGGTGAGCTGAAGGGGATGATGGAAACTCGAGGCGATGCCCGGAGCCCTGTAAGCCGTACCCTGAGGAAGAAAGGGGCTGGACCTCAGGGATTGGATCTAGGAGGTGGAAAGACTTTCCAGAGATGCCTGTGACTGACTGTGGGAGGATTCTGGGTGTGGGAGGCATAAAGAAGCTTCCTTCTATTTAAGCAAAGTCTCAGTCAGAAAGAAGCTTCCTTCTATTTAAGCAAAGTCTCAGTCAGCAGGGCCATGTACCCCTATCCAAGATGGACTGAGGAAGGCGATGATAGCACTAGGGTGAATAGGAGATGTGTGAGACGGCTTTCTAACAGGCCTGAAATGCTTAGAAAGTGCTGGGAGTCAAGACTGCCAAGGACTGAAGCATCAGAAAGTGAAAGGTGTTCACGGCCCTTGGACCCTGTGAGGGAGGAATGCTGCTTGTAAATACTCCGCTGTGTAAAAGCTCTAGGGAAACCCACCCGGGCAACTGATACAGGGCTTGCAGTGCAACTGCAGTATGGTTGGGATAAGTCAGCGAAGAGAGTAAGGGTGTGCAGAATGCAAAAAATGAGACCCTGAAATCGTTCACTCTCATGTGATGGGCAGAGTTGGTGGAACAGAAGATGAGGAGAGAGAACAGGGAAAATCAACACCTGCAATTTCATGTATTTTAGGAGTGCAAGGAAATAATATGAAAAAGTAATTCTGTTTCTCCACCAAATGAAAGCAACTCAAAAAGACTGAAAGGTAGTGTGATAGTCTCTTCTTGTGATTGTTTTCACAGAAGAGATACAGCATTATGTGTATTTAACAACATACACTAGTGCTGACAGAATGAATTGCTGCACAGGGCTGAGAAAAGTTGGGAACATGAAAATGAATTAATCAGGGAAAGCTAGATGAGTGGAGAAAGGAAAAATGGAAATAAACTGTTTAGTTGCCAGGGTACACAGGATGTCTATCACTAACTTTTAGGATGTTTCAGCTCTTAAAAACTTTCCCGGTACCTGCAATTAGGGACCTATGAATTCCGTTGCTGCCATTACTACTTGTCCCTTTTAATTGTTTTTCTCTGCCATGAACTACACTATAATTTGAATACATATATTGCAATCTAGTGCAATGCTATGACACCTGGAGAGAAACAATGCATCTCTCCTTAAAAACTATCTATTGACACCTAGCTCTTGAGATCAATTTCCATCACCTCATGGAACTTTTATAACTCTATCAAAACTCCTTCTGGGGTGATAATTAAAAACCCTGGATGTACTGGTACCTTGCAAATGAGTGCTATATCCCAAGCTGGTGCAAGTGGCAGCAGTGAAACTGCAGCAGCTGGTTCTCACTGAGGATCTGATCTGACTAACACACAATTTGCCAAATAACCATGGTCAGAGAAGAGTGCAGGGAATGCAGGTCACCAGCTCTGAGCTCACTTTCTGACAGCTGAGATAGAGCTGGAAGGAATTTTCTTTCTGATCATCCCACCACTGGCCAGAGAGCAGAAAGGGACAGCTTGTGATGCAGTCCCACCACCGGCAGCTCAGGCCTTCACAAACCCCACAGCTGGCTCTGCCAGCTGCTGGCTTGTAACCTATACATTGGTTAGGAGAACAGAACCGTTCTATCCTTTTCCAATCCTTCTTGTGGTCCCCAACCACATAATTCCCACTGCCATTCTTATACGCATGGAGGAATCTGGTGGTTTTTCTAATATATGTGTGTATTTTTCAGTTATTACATAAACAGGGCTTCTCCAGTGAGCTGTGGTTAAGGTGTTCTTCTGGCTCACAGGTTGAGCTTTTCCCACAGAGATGTTTAAATTATGTGAAATTAGAAGGTGACATTAGGTGAACAGCTTCTCTTTTCTGCCTGGTTTCTGCTCAGTTCCAGCTACAAGCACTCTCTGGTAAATGCTCAGCTCCTTGCTGAGGCTCTCATTCCTGCTCTTCGGGTTGCTGACTCACACTTGCCAGCTGAGTCAAGGTGTAGGAATGGTTAGTGAAGGCTGCCAGCTGGACTAGTAGGAAAACCACTTGGGCTTGAGTTTTACAACAAACGGCAAAGCAGTTGAGCTCAGGCGGCCTGGTTTATTTCTTGTTCTTGAATAGAAGTTTTCATTGTAGTCTCAGCTGCTGCACTTTCCTTTTGTACGCTTATTCATTGGGGTTTGAGTTGCTGTTGTTCTGCAACAGAACTGACTTGGGCAAGCACACAGTGAGATCGGGGAAAAGTCTCCCTCCACCAAAAATCAGACAATAACTTGAGCATGAAAGGAAAGAAGAAAAACCGTTGCTGGGATTCCCATGCTGCAATGCCCTTTCATGGCAGAATATTTTCTTCCACTGTCCATGTCGCCTCCATTTGATCAGCACCTCATTCTGCTCTTCCCTACACAATATGCAGGAATGGGGGTATGATTGTATGCCTGACACTGTCTGTCCATGGTTTTATTCCTATTTAGATGTTACTGAAATAAAGCACAAAGTTCTTCAAAGAGTAGCAAAAGATTGTTAGTGTTATTTTTCAGCTGGGTGGGATTTCGGTGAAGCTCATTCCTCAGAGTACTCTTCCTAACAGAGTGACGGCTCTGGCATTTCATACATAGTCCACCTCTGGTGATTTGTCTTTCTCCTCTGCAAAAAGAACATTTCCTCTCAGACAGGACCATAAGAATCTTATCTTGGTTAGCATCAGCAAATAAACCCATGTCTTTTTCAGCCAAAACACAGAAGTCTTTATCCCTTATGCTGAAGAGCTGGTAAACTAAAAATTTTTCTAGGCTTGCACCCTCTGTTATTTGGGGGAAGTTACATGCACATGTAACAGTGGCTTACACAAATTAAACAAAATTACCAAAACATGATTCCCACTCATCAGGAATTTAGGTTACTTCCCTGATTTTGGTAGAGCATGTTTTATGGAGGGCAGAGGCTGAGTACTCATAATAGAATGAATAAACTGTACATTAGTCTTCAAGACTGGCACGATGCTGTTAAAACTGGACACATAATACAGCTAAAAGATGTTCCTTTACCTTGCAGAGTATAAATTACATGTAGATGGTCTTCTCATGTTTATACAATATTTTGCATACGCTGCATTTGGGCCAATAAATGATACTGCTCCAAAGTTGACACAAGTATTTAGAAATCTTCCTGGGTTATTGCCTTTAGAAATGGCAATCCAGTTTGGTTGCAAAGAATGCATGAACAATCCTGTTATTCTGAAGTCAGGAAGGAACAAGAGGGGCCAGTTTTCTCTCTTTACAGAGAAGAGCTGCTCTAAAAGAAGCCTCTGCTGGCCTTTTCCTCGTTGCCACACTCTTGTTGTTTGTCTGCCTTTTTGATCCTGGCTATTTCTACTGTATAGACATGGGTTTTGAACATACGCAGCTCCAAGCAGTTCATAATAATGCTTGCCCTGTGGAAGCCTATAAGCAAGCTTCTTTCTCCACCAGTAGTTTGCACTTGTTGCAAGCTTGTTTTCATTCTGACAGGTGCGTCTCAGAGCAAAAAGCAGAAATATGCTCACGATCTGAGTGATGTCATCAGACAGTAAAAAAAAAAAAAAATATATTGGGTAAGTAAAGCAGCTCTTTTTTCCGTGCTGCTGTAATGTGTAGGTAGATACATATGCTTGAAAACTATATTAGGGATGAAATCTGCAGAAAAATAGTATCAAGTAGAAAAACCATTTGGCAGGAGTCAGCCCAACAACAAATAGCAATAACAATAGTAATAAATAACATTATCTTATTCTGTTAGTAATGACATTGTCATCATATTATTCAAAGTTGGCTTTAATTAGCTGCACTTGCTCTTCTTTTGTGTATTGCTCAAGGCAAATTGGTAGTATTTCATATCTGCTGTTGCTGCTCCTTCTGTTTGCTTTATGATTTACTTTTTCTTTCTGTGCCACTGCCTTCTCCTTGTGCCAGGCCTTAATCTGAATGTTATTAATCATTCTTTTTTCCTGCCATATAATACAACAATATTGGACTCGGCAATTTCAACACATAAACTTCTGCTGCTTTTTTCAGTGTGGTCAGTTCTCTCCTTTGCTTTTTCAGAGTCAGGTCTCTGGTAATGTCCTTTCAACCAAATCCCTGAGATACGTTTCCAGTTTGCCTGTTTTCTCACACATAGACTTTCCTTTGAATTCTCTGTATTCCTTTCTACTGGCTTCGTCTAAATGTACAGCTCTGTTCTTACTCCAAATGTTCTTCAACTCTGATCCCACTACTGTTATGGAACAAAAAAATTAATTACATATGATGGTTGCATAAATCAGTAGTTTGATTCAGTTTGGCACCACGCCGATCTCTAGGTTCTTCACTACATTTGTGAAAACCTGTTTGTCTGATAGAACATTCTTTGTAGTTAATTCTTTTTAAGAACACCTTAAGGACATACGGCTTTCCCCTGCTGCTGGAACCTGCAGCTAAGACATGACAACTCTTTATTTTGTTCCCTTTCTTTTCAATTCCATTGTAATCCCATGATTTTGTGATCTACATCATATTCAGAAAGCTAACGTTACCCTGTTTCCATTTCATTTGCTCAAGCCAGGAATCTGATATGCCACACTGTATTTTTCCCCTTTATGTCTTATTTTCATCTGCCAAGCATCCCAAAAGAACCAGCTTGTCTCAACGTGCTGCTCAAAGGCCAGTGAGAAAAGAAGCACCAAGATTAAGAAACTTCAAGGCTTTATGCTGGCTTTATCCTTCTCCTAAGTGAGGCCAGACCATAGGGAGAGCTGGTAACTTAGTGGGAGATAATCACACGATGCTAAGACAGCACTTTGCTCATCGACTTAGGCTGTTATATCCACAATAGCAGTACTGTTGCTGCCTCCGTGCACCTTGCCCTCTCTCAAAGAGCACATCTTGAAGGTAGTTCTCGAAGTCTCTACACCAGTACTGCATAAAGCTTGAAGAACATAAAAGCTTGTCACCTTTACAACCTCTCTTGGCTTGGAGAAAACCATGTGCTGTCAAGCAATCACTTCACTGCTAGCAGTAGATTTTACACTGTTACCACTTGCATTGTGAATGTTGCTCCAAACTCTCCTCTCTGATCAGTCTGTTTTATTAAGGTTTCTGGAGCCTTGCTACGTCTTATACACACAGATGCAATTTACAGTTCTGCAGAAAGACTGTATTCTAGTTAAATTTTGTTTGGCAGAATTACAGTTTTTTGGTTTTTTTTTTTTGGGTTTGTTTTTTTTTTTCCCTCTTTTATATCTGTTGCAGCAACCTTCTTAACCTTGCTGGAAAGAAACAATCAAGCTGCTTGTATTAACCTTTTGGCTACTTGTCTTTGGGCCTCATAAACTGAGCTCACTCTTCAGCTTCCCTTGATTCACACTGCTTTCCTGCTCTTTTCATTTAGACAGTGGTTGCGTGCGTTGCTTTGTGTTTGCTTTTTCTTGGTGGAAGCTGAGGGCCTCTCAATCACAGAAACCCAGTAGTATTCAGGTGCCAAATTCATGCATATGGCTTTGAAGCCCTCCGGCCTTGTGTGTTGTCTGGGTTTACAGCGCACCTCTTTAGAGGCTTACAATAGCTGAAACAAATGGTAGGCTAAAAATTTCTAAAACCTATACTTTATTCCTCACTCTAGGTAACACAGAAGTATGTCACCATTCACACAAAGTTACAAGACTGGACACAACTTTCTCTGTTATTTGCATTGCAGGTTCTGTCTCTTCACACTCCTAGCTCCTAGTTCAAGTCAGATTCCTTTACGTGTCTATCACCTTTCCTCTGCAAACACATCTCTCTGCCAGGCCCTGGGTCTCTCTGTCTCCCCCAGATCTGTCTCCATTGATTGAGTTTGGGGCATGGCCCCACTCCTTCAAAGGCTCACAGCCTTGTCATGCTCCAGCCTGCTCTGTCAATGAGCTCTCCTGAGCAGCCCAAGCCTACACTTACACCCAGGCATTTAGTTTGAGAGGGGTGGACAGGCTGGAAACAATTTTGAAATTTCCAAAGAGACACAGAAAAATTGAGCCCAAGAGGTTGAAATCTAGAAAGAAAGAAGAACAAAATAACGGAAACTAGAAGAATATTTCAGTTATATCTTTTCAGGTCAGCTCCTCAGCAGTAAACCCATGCTTTATTTCCCATACCATAGGTCTCTGTATACAGCCAAGAAGATGAAATTTGAAATGAATTTAGCTAACATCATTTTATTTCAGCCAGTGAATCACTTTTATCTGCCTACTTTTGTTATGGCTGCCTTCAACATTGTATATGTAAACCGCTCAAATAATTATGGGTTTGTCATCACAACAGTTCTCCAAGGTAGAGAATTATTATGAACTTATCGTAACTGGAAAATTGAGGTGCAGAAAAATTAGTTACCTGCTCAAGGTCAGGTAAGAAGTTTCAAACAGAGACGCAGTCCCAGTTCACTGTCTTCCCTTCTCCATTTGTACAGGTTTTTATATATATTTATGCTTTTGTGCTTTTGAGAGTTGTATAACTGTTAAATGATTGATTAATAGCATTTCATTCATTTATTAAAAAAAAATTAGAACATGTAGTACTGCTGACAGACACACTGAATTGAGATTCTTGGCATATGAGTCACAAATTACATGTATTATTCAGAGGTTTCATAGACAGCAATATGACTGCAGTTTATAACACTGTTCTCCCAAGGGACATACACTAATTTGTTCTGATGGAATCACCAGGAAAAAAAAGGTAGGTATTTATATCCAAACTTATGTTGGGAAGACAGGTGGGTTTGGTATCTGAATTTCCTCTGTCTTTTTGTGACTGTATAGGCCAAATATCTTACCATGCTACTCTGCATATTTCTTTAGATTTTATTACATATCCAATTGCCATTGTTGCAACAATAATTGAATGTGAAACCTTGCAATTCTAACAAAAAAATGGAATGACCTACTTTGTAACCCTGTGTTTTTCCATTCCACTACAGAGCAAAACATTAAAAAAATAAAAGTAGTTTTAATATGGAGTTTCTGAGTTTGCTAGAAAGGTGACTCAAGCCAAATTTAGCACATGTATGGAGCCATGCAAATAATTTTTTTTTGCTCAAAGGCTGAATTACAAAATTTAATGAAAAAACCCTGCTATCCTTAACATATTCATTCATAAAATGGTAGTAAAAGTAAAATTAATTTAAAATATTTGAATCAAAGTAAACATTTTGCTTGATCAGGCAAAATAATAATTTATAAAATTTCAAATAAAACCAAATAAAATTCAGTAAAAAGTAAGATACTATTTTCCAGTTCAGCACTGTAGCCTTACCCTCCAAAGGTTACAGCATTCAATTACAGTGCAGTAGAGAAGATAGAAACACCTTCTCTAACCAGTATTAAGTAGCAATTGCAAGTGTTTCAGTCTGAAACAGATTGAAGCTGTTCTGTTTTTAGATCTATGTAGGGTCTAAAAAGTCTAAAAAGGTCTGCAGGTATTCACATTCTTCCCTGTTCATGATTAAGTGTTTGAGTCAGTGTCGTTCTCTTCCTTTCTTTTTCTGACTGAGGCATCCTTCCCAGAGTTATTTCTAATAAGGAGACTGGAGAAGTGACCTAATCTATGGTGATATCCTAGTTTTTATTTTTAACAAATAAACCCCCAATGTAGGGGCTCAGCTCCATCCTAGCTTTTGCTGGAGAGGGTCCAAAATGCAGTGAGGTACCTGCCAGGCTGACAACATAGATGCTTATCTGTGGATCAACAACTACTTTCATTCGCAGGCAACAGTTATTTTTTCCTCATTTTTTTAGTTCATTGTACATGATTCTTCTTCCATGTAATTTCTAAGTATTATCCAGGGACCCTGAGCATGATGGCTGAGGATGCAGGAGAGGAATTAAACATAGCATTGCTGAATTAAGGAATGACAAAGATCTTCCTTATCTCTCTAAAGACAATTTCTGTTGGGTTGTGATGTGTCTTGGTGGTAAAAGCTGTATTTAGAAAGAAAAGCCTTAGAGCATTAAATAGTTTTGATGAGTTATTAAAATACGGAGCGAGGGGATGAGTACATTTAGTGAAATCCTGGCCCAGTTACCATCACCAGGAATTTTGTCATTGACTGTAATGGACTAGCAAATTCACCCATTTAAAGAAAGGAAATTAATGAGCAATCCCTTTTTTGTTGTTGTTGTAACACATTTTTCTTATTAAATTTTCAAAATACTAAGTGACCATTTAATTTCATTTCATCCAGCTTTTATGAGCCTCTTGGAGTGTATGTTTCCCAAGAAGACCTAAATTCAAACCCTAATCTTTATCTCTTGGCTTTCTCTGAACTGGCCTGCTCAGGTTTTCCTGTTGAAAAGCCTCCTGTCGCCGTCCAAGCACACGTCAGCGGGGCTCCAGGAGGAACCTCTGGTTACAGCATGTTCTGAAGGCAGCTCACCCAGAGCGAGGGGGAGGGAGGAGAGGGGGGTGTTTATTTCCCTAGTGGCTAATTTCCCAAATGAAGAACTTAATTATTCAACTTCCACACTGAGTTTATGCCAGTGAATACAGTAAATGTATGTCACTAGCTGTGATAGAGAGAGCCTGTGGTTCTGGAGAGCAGATGCTGGGGTGGTCCTTGCTCCCCAGCAGCACCTGTTGGACCGGGGTCTGCTGTTGAGTAACCCTTCTGCAGTACAAAGGGAGGTTATATTATTGGGTACATTTTAATTCTTGCTGGTATTAGTCATAGCATCGGTGACTCATCAGTCTGGCTCACAAAGTAAAAGCAGATTTACCCTTTATAGGATTTGGCAGTTGGCAGATGATTGTTTCCCCTCTGTGAATCAGACTTGTATTTATTTAGTGTAATCAAGAAGGAACTGTCTGTTTTGTGACCTTCTAGGTTAGTGAAAGGGAACAAAGGATTTCTCTTTATTATTATTATTTTTTGGCATCATGCAGTTAGCAGAACAATGCAAAACTATGATAAAGGTTCATACTCTGGTTGGCTGGTTGCTTAGACTGTAGCTGCATGTCACATTATTATTCCAGTTGGTCTGAAGAATTCTTTTACATGAGCAGAAATAACCTTTTTATTACAAATAAAGTAGAATCCATATTCTTCAGAATCAGTCAGGAAAAATTACTCCCTTCCAGCACATACTAGATAACCATTTAACATGTAAAGCACTGAAAGTTCCTCGAATAATTTTGCTAAGCTGGACAAAAATAATAAGAGAGTTTTGCAACATGCCTGGCTATTGGACAGAGTACATCCTGCCTGCAGACGTATCTCATGCAAATTACAGGGAAAAAAATCAGATGGCAGGCAGGGACTGTGGTAAGCAGCTCAAGGACAGCAGTCTGGGTAACAGACCTAAAATACATATCAACATTGCTCAATGAGAATGGAGCTGAAAGAAATCATAAAAAGCTAAGAATAACTAACCAGAAATAATTCATTAGTTACTGCTTCTTATCCAGATAAGGAGAAAATGCCATTTGGGAAGTTGATACAGTTCCTAAACTTTGTATTTTTTTTAAAGAAGGTGGCTTCACCAGCGTGAAGCACACTAATGCACCCCCTGGTCCTGGCACTCTGTAGGCATTTTGCTGAGACCCATAAATGATCTGCAATATGTCTGGGGAATGCCAGCAAACATTACTCATCGCTACAGCTGCATCTGTTGCATAGTTTTCCAAGCTGGTTATTTCTAAATGTTTTTCTCTTCTGCATTTACCTAGTGAAAGGTTTCAAACACAGTGAAAAACCCTGGTGCTCACTGAAGCTAAGCTAGATTGAACTGTGTGGAATGAAACCTCACCAATAGTGAAGTGAAAAAGAGGGCTTTTTTTCAAGTGTGTTTCAAGGAATTTTCATCAGCGTTCCCTGTGGTAAGCTGCAGTGGGGCTCCGTGTCCCAGCGGGGCAGGCTGGCTGCATGTGGGGTGCCCCTGCCAGAGGGGTGGCATTGGCTTCCCTGGTGGTGGTGTAGGGGCTCTCAACATTGCACCCAGGAGGGGACAGCTTCTTGTCCTCCACACTGCTTTCTGTGCTGCCACAATGTGAAGGTCACAAATGTGCTGTTTTACTAAGAGCCTCCATTGAGGAAGAGCATGTTTGGAAGGAAAATGGGAAAACCCCTAGTTCATCAGGCTACATACTTGAAAATGTACATTGCAGAGTAATCCATGCTTCTTTAAAATCAACAATTTCTAGGATATTAGAAGGCTTCAGCTTTGAGATGGAGAAAAATCTGTGTTGTGTATAAGTAAAGCATGACTACTTAATCAGTTTAAACTCCTAGAACAATTTCTTTATTAAACAGATCTTAGTAGGATTTAATTACCAAATTGAGAGAGTTTTCTAGCACATAGTATGCTTCACTTAGCAGTGTATGGTCAATGAGATACATCAAATGATCAAGGGATACTGCAGGTTATTCGTCATTGGGATCTATAGTGACAGGGTAAATAATCGTCTATAGGGAATGGTTTCAATGGGAGGTGAGCTAGTGATATCCTGAGATCTCTTTCACCCCTCTGTTTTCATCTATTAAGGGAAAGATAAAATGACAGACACCATGTCTGTTGTTCTGAACTCAAAGATGCATAATTTGACCTAAAAGAAGATCGATTCCATTTCTGTTGAAGCCGGTGGGTCTCTGAATAGACCCCAGTTCATGCTCAAAGCTATAGTGGTTTTGACTTAAAAGAAGACTTTAAAAAGTGCTTATCTTGAAGAACGTACTTAAAAGCACATTCCCAAATTCTTTACTCTGACCCTGATAATACTGTGACACACCACTGTGATCACAATTTTAGTGTGACCACCTCAAATACTCCCAAAGCAAATGTTCTTGAATTTCATAGTGTGAGCTATAAGACAACCTCTTGCAAGTAAAATGATCATGAATACAACTAGGCCAAGGAGATAATTTTGTGCAAGACACACAATTTTGCATTTTGTTCTTCCACTTTCTTTTCCTCAGAAGCATAATACTCCTGAGACCAGCAGCTGTCAACAATATGAAAGTAAAAATAACACATGGTATTGGTTGCCTGATGTGCGAGGCACTACGTAAAGATACAGCAATTGAAGTTAGTAATAGTTGTGATTTTATTATGGATTTCAAGATTGTTAGTGTTCTTCTTCAAGCCTTTTTTCCCATTCTCTTGTGCTATGTGAGATTCTCAACTATTGCTTAAGAAAAAAACCCCAAAACATAATTCACATAACTGTGCAGGAAAACCTTCAGAGTTCAAAACCAGACACAGAGTATTAAGAAGGCAGATTTTTTTCTTTTTTATTTCTTAAGTGTCACAATTTTAAAGTCAACCTCAAAGTTTGTTTGTGCTCGCTCTGGATTGGGGAACTACCAACACTAAGAAAAAAGCAGACCCTCTGCCAGACAAACCATTCTGTCTACATATACAAGATAAGCAAAGGGTGGGAGAAGTAAACTGTTCTTAAGAATGTGGAAATTAAGCATAGGGAGATTAAACTGCCAGCACTTTCAACACTTGCCTATGCAGATAAGGTCAGTGCCCAAGAAAGCGCAGAAGCAGCCTGCGGGAGGGCTGGGAACTGACCCTGCCTGCTCCTCGGGAGGGGAGACAAGTGGCACCAGGGTAAATGAAGCAGCACTCACCAGTGCAAAAGCCGAACCAGCTGCAAATCTTAGTACTTTCTCAATGACCGTCACTGTGGAAGACTCTCAATGAACTGCCAAGTCTGTCCATATTCTTGTCTCTAGTTTAGTTATTGTTCTTCACAAAATAGTTCTGCTTGGGAACTGCTTGCTGCAGGATGCTGTGAATGCTAAAAGTTTACACAGCATTACGGGGGAAGTGGACAAACCCATGGGTAAGAAATCAGTAAATATTACCAAATAAAACCAAAACCAAACCAAACTGAATGCAACAACCCACCCGTACTGATCTCAGGAAAATCAGTTTAATTTTGTCTGAAAATGACTCAAGGGTGAGAATGCATATGAGTGAAATAACTTCTGTTTCCCTTGTTCTCATACTCTTCCTTAGACAATGACTTGTGGTTGCTGCTGGAGACAGGATGTCGGTCTAAATGGGTTTTTGATGTGACCTACTACAACTGTCTCAAGGCTATAACGTTATGAGGGACACTTGTTGACAGCAGCTGAAGATCTAACCCATCAGCAGTCGGAAGTTCTCTTAGATGCTACGCTGTTTTTGTGATACCAAGTAGTTTCCAGAGATGTCTTTTCCCAGAATGTCTTGGCCCTGCAAATAAAACAGTTCTGCATGGTTCTAGCCACTTTAGACTGTCTGTGAGTCACTTGTTGGGATTGCAGCTTATGGAAGGGGTCAAATGCTTCATTAAGAAGGGTAGGCTGCACCGCACTGGAAAATATTTTTTCTTCAGCATACCCTTGATAGTTCTAAAATCTAAGAAATGGGTTTCTACAAATAAACAACATCTGTGTGTTATCAGTATTATCCATCTTTAGGATGGAACACATTCATCTGGGCAGAGCCTGAAAGCCCTCCCAGGAATTTTCAAAACCATTTCCTAGATAAAGCAAACAGATACTTATGCCCCAGCCCAACATCCCACACTGACTCCTGCATTCACAAGGAACCCCAGTGACCTCTCTGAGTCCATCCAGGCTAATGCTACTGCAGGACAGTGCATGGCCTTTTCTAATTAATACAGTATGTTTCTTGATGGGTCTACTTCAATTTTGTCACTTCTTCCTAATGAGAAAATTCAATTTAAATTGACATCCAGGAATGAATTAAAATGTACAAAGGGCCTTAAATGAAAAAGTGTTAACTATCCATCTAAGTTCAAATCAGATATCTAAATCAGCAGATCAGAAATGCAGAACTTGAAAACGGAGGCACACCAGTAGATTTATTTCAAACAAATACATTTCTGTGTGATTAAAAGAAAGACTTGGAGCTGATGTAAATAGTTTGGAAGCAAAAGAAACCACACTGTAATCATATATGAAGAAGAAATATGTGTGAATCTCAATGATTTGTAGAATTACAGTCCAAATTAGTGAAAAAATGGATCACAATTTTACTACAAATGAAAAATTTATTTTAAATATCACCATGTTTAGAGAAAACACAAAAAAGAAAAGGTAGGTGGCACTTAAATTTTCAGTCACGACTCAACAGAGGGAAGTCTATGATTAAAAATAATCTGGAGGATGCAAATCATTTGCTTTCCCGAACCCTTTTTTCTCAGATAGGGGTTACTCTTCCTATTAAGAAACTATGTGTGAATTATTCCTTCAGCAGGCTGACTTGTGGATTCACACAATTTATTCAAACTGTGGCTCAAACTTACACAGTAATGTAATTATTTGCCAGCTAAAAAAGAGAAATGTAGTAAATTGCAAAATCTTACCTTTTTTTCCCCCCAAATCCACTGGTGAAAGAGTCAGTAGGTCTTCAGGTTCCCATTTCTAATTCCCTTTGCCTTCTTGACTGCAAGATGTTACTGGCTTTCAATTAACTGGTAGTGACTGACTGCTCCAAGCACACTCCTAGCCTGTTGCAAATGCAAAGTAGAATGGGTCTATAAAAAGTCAACCATGAAGACTGGTTAGGCTCCCTGTTTGACTAGGCTAGGACCAGGCACACAAGAGTCACTGCGATTTGACTGACAGGCAATTAAGATGTGCTAACTTGTGCTTGTGGAAACATATAATTAGAGTGCCTTATCCAGCGCTTCACCGTGTTAAAAATATATTGTGTCAAAGTTGTGATAAAAGTTTTATTTTATTGATACTACATGTAAACTAAAAAGGTAGCCATGTACCAAGTGAAATTTTACATCTTCTATCCATGTTTTACTCACTCTAGTTTCTTAGGTTTAAGCTTTCTGTGTCTTCCTTACAGTACCAAGTGTACTTCCAGAGAAAAAGACATTAGATATTATCACGTTTTTCAGGATCTTTATTAGCATTCAGAAGATCTCAGGACCACACAAGCAGGTCTTTGGCAAACATCAAATACAGAGTTTTCCACAGTGCTGGGTGGTTGCCTTTTTGAAAATCGTTAGCTTCAGTTATGATCAACTGGTTGCGAAAACACTTTAATATGTAAGGACTGAAGTGCTGTGCTTTTCTGTCTCAACAAGTTATTAGTTCATTTTTAGCTAAGACTCCACGTCTAGATAAGAGCTCCACTCCTAACATGCAGCTACCTCTCCCTGCCTGAATTCTTTCCATTAGAGAATGAGGTATACATTTACCTTCTTTTTTATCACTGTAGGTGTGACAGCAATCTGCAGATTCAGTAATAAATAGGAAGAAAAGAAATTATTCCTCCCTGACAATTTGGTAGCCAAGTGATTTCACCCCTTATCTAATATTTAAAAAAAAAAAGAGTTTAAGAGGCTGGTAGCATTTATTTTCTCTTTCTGCTTACATGTGATAACAGAGAGATGCAGGCCTTGACTTTCTATTTAAATTATGTCAACATTCTGGGCTGATAAGGTTTAATGTTTTAAATGTAATCTGTAAAATATGTGGCTTAAATGTGAAATCAGTACAATTCTGCAGAAATGAATAGATAATTAACCTGATTACTTTTACTCTCTGAAAGGCAAGTGTCTAGTCTGAGCTAAAGAGCCACCATCGCAAGAGTGAGAAGGAGAGGAATGTGTGGGTCCAATTCAGTCCATTCAGAAATAAATGTCTAAAATAGAATCAACCTCCAGAGATGCTTACCTCCTCTCGTTAGTAACAGGCTGAGCTTTGATGATTAGCTTCAGTTTGACACCTTAGTTTTAAATGGCTAAAATTAGGTGACATGAGCCTTATGTTGCAATTATTTATTTCCACCCAATACAGCAAAACATTTAATAGCAAGCTTGTACTTAAGTGTAAGACAAGTGCCATAAATCTTTCTAAGTGTTCTGCTGGAGCAGGTCCAGAGTGCTCATCAGTTTGCAGGATCAAACACTGTATCTTTAATGGTGGTTAGCACTTGAAATTCCTATTGATATCATTGCTCTGATGTGCAGTTACAGCTTCAAAACATGAAGGCCAGACTCAAAATGATTTGTTTATCACTCGTCCATGCTGCTGTCTTTGCCAGAGGGAAGTGAAGGTGTAGAAAAAAAGGATGCACATCTCACATCTGGCTGAACACTGAGCGTCTGAAAGCTGTTGTCATTGGGGATCTTCTTAAAAAGGCAGGAATGTTTAGAGCACAGACACTGTGGGAACAGAAGTGGGAATAGATTTCACATACAATTATTAAATTTACTTCATGATCTACTCAGCTTGCTTTAGGTACACTTCAGGACATACAAGTTTAGGAATATATTTTTCCTTTACAGTCCATGGGAAGAGACCCTCAGAGGGCCAGTGGGAACACCGGAGTTAGCTGCCCATAATCTCCAGTGTTACCCATGTTGCTATTTAATTGCAACATTAATGCCTGGTTGTTTCCTGGCAAGGTATAAAGTACACATGGAAAAAAAAAGATACTGCAAGAACACAGAGCACCTTTTTGAGCCCATTTAACTCCCCTGTAAATTGGCAAGCAAACCCTGCTTTCACTGAAGTCTTGTGTCTAAGCAGCACAAAAGTGTTTTTCACAAGGTATTTACCATATTTTACAGTACTATTTCACAGCAATCTAGATAAGTGGCCTGCATAAACTGTGTTGCTGTTTGAGTATGAGGCTAAACTCTATTTGTGTATATAACACAAAGATAAAATAGAAGTGACTTCACAATGTTATGCCTTGGCTTTGAACGTGGTGAGTATAGCACATTATCATCCTGCCAAAACAAACATGTTGAATTTGTGACAAATTTCCAGAAGAATAGATTTTGACTCACTTAGCTACTCAGTTTAGTTTCCAAAATGACTCGAAAGAGTAAAATACTTCTCTCGCCTACATTACTGTTGTTTTAGGCCAAGGAGGGGATTGGCTTAAGCAGCTCTGCTCTGACTTTCATTACACTGTTTGACTTATTACAAATCTAGTCAAAACAAAGGAAAGAAAACATTTCAGATTTTGAAGACTGTTACATACTGACTTATTTACAGCTTATATAAAACAGGACTTTGCATTTGCTTCTCCGACTCCAGTTGCTACAATAGGTGTTTGGCAGTGCTACTCATCCAAGATGACTCACATTTTTTGTGAGGTCCACTGCAAATGTCTTCATTATGAGAAAAGTCTTCTCTAAGATAGTGGCCTAAATCTTTACTGTCCCATGCATGGCGGGACGTGAAATATCTCCTTATGCTGGCAGATGTTGATTGGTCAGTGTGCTAGAGAAATGCACCAACAAAAAAGAAATTTCATGTGGGATGGACCAATTTCTACACTTGTATCACTTCCTTACACAAAGGGGAAGGGAAATTACCACCTTGACCTATTTGTTGATGTGAAGCACTGTTTATTATTAAAGAAGAGACCTTATCCTGACATGCTTATTAAGGTCAAATGTGGATGTCAGTATTTCTGGTAACTCTTAGACTTGCTAGTTTTACAGACCACCCCAGTATTGAGGGCTGGGCTCTGAAATCAAACAGATATCTAACAAACAGCCACCTCCACTGTTCTGAATGAAAGGATGGGAGCAACACAGACTGGCTGCAGTTATCTGCAGGACCCTTCCACCATGTCAGGTATGGCATTAGAAGCAAAAATATAATAAAGGACATGTCAAAGAGGACCTGTTTGTGATATGCTGCTCTTAACAAGCCCTGCATAGAGCTCTGGCCTTGCAGAGGTGCACAAGGTGGTGCACAAGAGAGAAAGAAGTTCTTGCTGTGGTAGGAGGGTTACAGTCCAGTCTCAAAACTGGAATTAAGTGGCTTGGATTTTCACATCCTTTCTGATGCCAGAGCCATCATACTCCAGCATCCCGTAAATCTGAGCCTTTGAATCAGAGTGAAACACAAATCTTTAGATGTTTGCTTCCATGACTACATATCAGAACAGATGATATAAAATACAACCTCAGAAACTTGCAGAAAAGTTCAGAGATTTCCTCTTCACTAGCCCATCATTTGTATGTGATTGTGCTGACATTGCTGAGGGGCTATAAAGTCAATCTAATGTCAGGTCATGTATAGGCTGCTAAGTAAAAAAGATCAGAGGCAGAAGTAAAACACTTGTCTCCTCATCATCTACACTGTTCAACAGTTTTTTCCTTGCTCTGGTTTGGCTGTCTTCTAATAGCTTCTTCTAAGTCAACACCTAGTGCAGTCTGGCAGACTGAGAGGCAGTTGATTTTGGGGACCCAAAAGCAACATTTTCCAAAGGAAACCACTTGTGGCTTCTTCCCAACACAGTTTTCTACTATTATTCACCAGACTTTGCATCATCACTTATCTCCAAGTTGTCTTGTGTTACTTTTCCAGGCATATAGTGCGTACAGCCTCAATGTTCTGCTCTAAGCAAGCTGCTGCACAGTCCTGATAGTAAGAGCATCTAGCAAGCTTTGTTTTAACACAAGAGAAACTGTCACCTGCACACAGACTTTCTGGACAATAGACTTTTTGGCCCTTTGTCCTTAGTAAAGCAAATTCTTCCCTTACAACATTTACTGATTTAAACTCAAAAGAAAGAAGTCCCTCCCAAACCTGAGAATTACCAGGCAGTTAAACTGGCTGCAGACTGGTACGTGTGTGCAGCTGGCCAGGTCTCCTGCCTGCATCCCCGTTTCCGACAGTTGTTCTTGTAGGGGTCAGTATTAGCAATAGCAGAGGTGATGGTATTGGTGTAAAAGATGGCTTGCTGTAAAAGAGCTGTGCTTAAGCAAAAATTATACCTTCGTATTTCTTGTCCACTTTATGCGAGGTAGAGAATTCTGTGAAAATAATTTGCTAGATTAGATTAGTCAGATCTACTGTTGCCTCATTTATGGATGACAGCTCTATCCCTATGAATGTGAAGTGAAGGATATGGGTTACCTAATTGGGTGGGGCTTTGACATTCCTCAGAGGCTTCTAATTCCTGTCTGGTTACAGGAGTCCCTAGGGGACCCTTCCTGCAGAGCTCCCTCTTCCTATTACCTCTGCTAATGGGCCCGAGACCTGTGTACCACCACCTATGATGAATGCTGGCAGGCTCCTTCAAGATGGGAGTCTTAAATTCCACATCCTGTTCTGTTCCCACAGATCCCTGTAAGTGGGAACCTGTTCCTACCAATCTGAAAGATGAAGAACTTGCAAATACAACCTTTTCCTGCACTAATGAGATCTCCCACCCCATAGATGTTCTTTGAATAATTTTCAGTAATAGTGCTGCTATAGCAAACAATACTTGGAATCAGGCAATCTTAATGAGATCATTTTGGATTATTTTGGATTAAAGGATGTTGGGGTTTTTTAAATCTTTTCTCTATTTATTTATTTATTTAAAATATTGTCTTACAGTAAGTAAATAAACAGCTGGTGTTAACTCAGTGTACACGTTCAATTATCTGAACTAAGTAGTGAAAGTTACCTGCATTAACAGCATCAGGGTATTTCTGAAGTACAAGAAACTGCACCTTGAGCCAAGATTCGGAGTATGGGAGCTGAGAGACAAGATACAACGAGAGCCTCAAGGCCCATGTGTAATGGCCAGGTAATGCTGGCCCAGAAAACCTCCATACTGAGTTCGGTGAAACTGGAATGTTGAGAACGCAGGCAATCACCTGGAGTAGAACATTTACCGCTTCCACCTTCAAATTATTTTAAGGTTATTGAGTCCAGAATATTCCAGAAACACTAGTGCTGCCATCCTCATTTAAAAAAATAAGACCACAGAATTAGAAAAGGTAATGGCTTTCTACAAGTGGTTAGCAGGGAAAGGAAGAAAAGCCAGCCCCAAAATGATACCTCAGGAATTCTGGTCCTGCATGAGCACCACTAATTTTGTAACTACCACTGAAAATAAGTGTGGTATTATTATCTTTCCCCAGAAGTGCTTTACTGTAATTCTAATGAAACTAATTAATTAATGACCTGATTAACTAACATAAGCATGCTTGAAATTCAGAATTTCCTGTCCTCTGTGGACTTCACACTTTATACTACAAAATTGCTTTTCTGACATAATCAAAACTGGCAAAAATGTTACTGAATTTGATCCTACAATTTTGTTTTTCCCTCTACATCTTCCACCATAACTAGTTTCAAGTAAAAAAATAGTATTTCCTCCAAACCACTCACAATACAACAGATACTGCACCTTTTCTTGCTAAGTAGAAACAAATCCTCAGTTTAGAGTATTAACTTTGGGTCAGGCTCGGATGCAGCACAGCCCTGTCCTGCTCTGGAACAGCCTGTGCCTTCCAAGTCCGGTCAGATGCATGCTGTACAACTGCGCCTGAAGGCAAGCGGCAGCGGTTTACATTAAGAGCAGAACTGGGCTTGGGACAGCGAGTTCAACAGGCATGAGAATAATGCTTCTTTCTTCAGCCATCTCCAGGCTCCACCACACTTCTCAAAATTGCTGAATTGTTTACAAATGTTAAAGAGAACCTCTGTGTCACCAGAAGAATGTTTACACTGCCATACATGTCAGATGCAAGCAGAGCTATACAATCAAGACCCACCCCAAAGACAAGAGCTGTGCTGTATTACCAAAATATGTACTGATTCTGCTCTCCACTACCATACAAGGCAGCTCTGCATTCCTGCTGATAACCTTTTTTTACTCCTAAGTTGTCCAGATCACTGCCAGATTTCTTGAACTTCATGGAATGATTACAGGCTTCATAAATATAAACCTCAGATTCTGTTTGGCAGTTTTGTATGGGAATGCCAAAATGAAGAAAATAAGAAGTATTTCACAAAAGACTATTAAGACATTTTGTGTGGTAATGGCTGCAGTTATACAGTTTACAGTTTCAATAAACTTCACCAGTTAGAGTGAACCAAGCCTCAAAATATCACTGTGATGTTGCTATCACACCCATCTGACATAGGATGTTAGCTGAGGAACAGAATGCCCAAGCAATTTAGACAACGTCCCATTGCGTTCAGTAGAGCACTGGAATTAGATGTCAGAGGTTTCTGCTTTGCAGTCATAGTCTACAGTCTACTAAACGATGCTGACTTCTTATGCCTTTAGACAGGAAGAAAGTATTACATAAAAAGGATTCCAAACAGCTTATATTAACACTCTCAATGGATTATAACTACATTTGAAGGGGTCAAGAGTCCTTTTGTTTGCTGTAAATAAGAAATTTGTAAAGGAATATTCAGTTTTAGAGATAATTCCTCCAACATATTAAAAAAAAAGAAAAAAATAAAGATGTGATGGAATAAATGCAAGTCCACAAAAACATTCTGAAAGCTTCTGAATGCATATCATATAGAGAGTTTTCGAATTGAAAAACGTGCACTGAATTCCTGGAATGAGAGAGATGCATTTTGTATTCTGCCCACAATGTTCTGGCTTCTTATTCTGGAAGGTCATTAAAATGTTTTCTAAGAACTGATGAACTGTTTACTGATTTTATTCTTACTGATTATTCCTGATTTCTGTCCTGAATACACTTTAAAAGTTATTCATTAATAAAAAAAGCCTTCCTGCTTGTTGCAACTGGAACTTTAAAGCTATGGAGTTTTTTTCCATGTTTTGTTTGATGAAGGTCTGTGTCCAACTGAGACAAGTCAAGCCCCAATAGCATCCATTGAGCCAAATGCCTACACGATCTCTTTTCTTTGCACCTGGAGACCACATAAAGGTGTAGGTACCTAAAACTTAGCTGTCAGAACGTGTCATTTTTAGGTCCAGAATTTGAAATCCAGAAAAGATTAGTGCCAAAATAACCAGCATGCTGAATAGAGTGTCAGCCACAAAAACACACCAGTAGAAAATGCTGGAAATGCTGAACATGAATTTTTCAGCCTGTTCTGAAGCTCATTAGTGTCAGATAGAAATGGGGCAGACCACACTAAAGTGCTCTTCAGGCTGAGTTGTGTGTGGATGCATTTTCCATGGGGGTGTGCGTGAGAGAGAGACAGAGAGACAGAAGAGTCTCTTCTTCAATAACCTCAGCCAGACTTGGCAGAGGGATGGCGTTCTAACATGTATTAAGTTCCTACAAGTTTCGAGAAACTTGCGAAACAAGTTTTGTCTGTTAATACTGAGCCTTTGCTGAGGCTCAGCCTTGAAAAGATGAGAGAAAATCCACATGGGCAAATGAGATCTAGTGAACTCCCTAACCATGGGAAATTCTTTAGTCAGAGTTTATGTATTGAACAGCAGAAAAACCTCAGACTAGAGCTCTCACCTGTATGGAGGCTCTGCTGCCTAGTAAAATGCAGACAAGGATAGAAGTCATAATTACATTTACAAGTATGGTTTCCCAATTAAGTTCTCTGAAGTCTGTAGGGGATAAACTCCTGCCACAGCTTAATATAATACAGTTAGATTGCCAATTAATCACAAAACCACTGGGAGTTAAGCTGTTTTGGTTCAAATACTTAGGAGTGCTTGTTCTGAGTCCCAGGATCCAGCTGCACCTCTTTACTAGGGGCTTTGGGCTTAATTAGGGAAGACACAATGGAGCAATCATCTCAGCTAGAGGGAGAAATAGAACCTGGTGGGTACCTTTTTGTGATGTTCGACAGTGAAAACTAGAGCAGGCCATGAGATGCAAACAACTAAATTGCAGCCATTGTTGGAATAGGTGGGTCAGTGACTATAACTTGGCTGGACAAAGCCCTCAGCAAACTGATAGGCCCATGAAGTTTGCCCTGCTTTGAGCAGGGGATTGGACTAGGTGACCCACAGAGGTCTCTTCAATTTACATCTTTCTGTGACCTTATCAACACTCAAACCCTGAATTCACAGTTAAAAGAAATATAATTGTATTGCCATTATTTTGCTGGAGTAAAGTGTTACCAGTGCATGAACATTTGGATTGGATGCCTTTAGCTTTTGGAAACTTTAAGTAGACATTAGTGTCCCACTTGTTTAGAAACATAAGGATTGACTTGGTCTTTTCCAAATGCCTTCTATAGCAATCCCTGTGTTTCACTCCTGATCTGATTCCTCATAATCAGATCTGCTTCCTAGGAAGTATCATAAAGTTAACCTCAGGCAGCAGATTTCAGCATAGAGCATCAGCCCATTACCACACAAAAACTGTTTTGGGGTTTTTTTTTATTTAAATGGGGCATGCCTACTGATCAATGTACAGGCATAACTGATTAGATTTTAGGTACATCAGAAGCATGCAGCATTAGGAATGTGAATTACTGCTGAAGAACCACCTTTCCTCACCACCTGTCCTCTTGATGTCCTCTTCTCCTTATTTCACAACCTTGATTATTGCAGGCTGTTCCCTAAGCTCATGGTCCATTTTCTACCCACAGCAACTAAATGGCATCATCAACTTTCCTTGTTTACAGCAATCGCCCTTCAACACCTTAAGTTTTCTAACTTTTCATATTAAGTCAAAATTATTCCAGAGTGCCTCCATGATTCAGCATTATCTCCTCTGGCTTAT
>VZTL01020323.1:25582-35875 GCA_013400535.1 Scopus umbretta | reverse complement strand
CCCCCCCCCTTTCTCACTCTACTCATGTTCATCCTAAAATACCTCCTCTGTGTCTTTCCCTCCTATCCAAAATCACGGTCATGCTGTTTTCCACTCACGCACAGCCTCCTGGACTTAAAGCCCCCTTCCCAGCTCATTGCTTTCTTAAAACCTTCAGAACATCTCTTTCAGCTCAAAACCCATTTTTCTTCTGCTGAGTATTTCCCAGGGTCTTGCCTTGTGGGTGCAGCACATGTGCTCAGTGTAGCACAGACGGCATCTGCTGGGTAACTGAAGAACATCATGTGGCTGCTGTGAATATTTCAATTGCTGTGAACATAAAAATCAAGTCTTGATTCCTGTAAACCACTCATCCAGGGCAACCGATAAATACACTTGATGTTTTATTGTGATACTACATGTTTTTAACAAATGAAAAGTTAATAAAAATATGAAGCTTGACTAATTTCTCATGAACTGGGTGCAAAAGTTTTCTACAACAATACTAGGCTTGAAGCCAAAGCTGAACAATACTGGGCTTAATCTGTAGCAGAAAGATACTCTCATTTGGGTCATTTTTCACTTGTTTAGGGGGAAGGCAATGGAGGAAACTCTGATCTGTTACATTTTGTTGTGATTGCTCATAGCAACCATAAAACTCAACATTGCCACTCTGGTGGTGGCACAGCGAAGCAGGTACTGCCTAGGGGTTTGCCAGAGTGTGAGGTAAAAAGTATCTGGCTCATTTTTGGTGATTTAAGCAGTGAACACAAGGTGGTAATTTACAATCTGAGCCTAGTCCTGTCTCAGATGGTTTTGGACTTTTGTTTCCTGAAGTTCCTTTATCTATTATTGTGTTAAGAAAGACAGTGATAAAATGAACATGTTATTTTTAGTACTTTGACTCATTTTTTTTCTCTCCACTTCTCCTGGATTGTTGATGATCTTTAGATGATCTGTTTTCCATTTAACACCTAATTCTGGGACCTCTTTGGCAGTACAATTAATTTTATTAAGTACCATTCTTAAGACTTATACTTAATTAATAAACTCAATTTACTTATTTACTGAAGGAGTGAGTAAAGACAGACTCAGAAAGTCCTGGGCTATAGGCTTTTTTGGCCTCAGCACTTAGAAGCAGTAGGGTAATAGATATGTGAAAGCAGATGATCAGTTATACCTTTGTTAAGTGTGGAGAGTCTCCAGCTTTATACCATCACCAAACCTAGCTCCGTGTCATCTTACTGACTGCTCATGACACAGCAATACAATTTTAATAGTGTAAGAGAATTTCAGCTAACATTCAAAACCAGGTACTGGCTGCCTCATGTGTAGTTTAGGTTGACTATGACATTCTTAATTGCTGTGGCCTATCTCCAACAGCCGGTGTGAGGAGTGCCTGCCCAGAGGTGACACACCACAGCTTGATGGTTGGAACGTTCTCCCAAAAGGTGCAAGGCAGAATTTGGAGCTGAAATGCTTGAGGACAACCTCACATCCAGACTTCCCACTTCTGGAAGCAAATGCTTCATTCATCCAGAGATACAACAGAAGGTGAACACACCCTCCCTGTGTTTCACACATAAAACTATAATGAAAATGATGCTTGTGCTCAGCGAAGTATGGTGGGTATGTGGGCAGCTAGCCTTACACCAGCAGCTGGACTATCTGCTGATGTAGAACTGGTGTAGAACTGTCCTAGAACTGTCAGTTCTAGGATAAAACAGGGCACTCTACAGTCCTGACACATGAAGAGGTGTGGAGGCCTAGCAGAAGTTTTTCTATTAGCCTGTCACATCTTTTTCCATACACAAAAGCATTCATATATATTGATGTGACTCGGACTGGAATCTCCTCTGATAGTGCTTTGCTTGGGCTGGGAAAGGAGGAGACCACATTGGCCTCAGTGACCCAGTGGACTGCTCTTGTGGAGGTGATTTTTATGATGGCTTTCCACTGAGGTGCCACAGGGTATGGGGCTCTGCTGTGGTGGGAGAGCACACCCAGGACCTGAGGACATCATGCAGGAATTGTCACATTTTTGGAGCAGGTCCCTGCCCTTGAACTACTGCATCCTCATGCTAGCTCCCTTCATCCTGTTCTTACAGGACAATCATTGTGCCTCTATTCTCTTGGAGAGACTGCTGCTAGCTGAATTGTTGACCCTTTCCTGGACTGCCAATCTTTGCTTTGCCACTCACTGCTAGCTTTAGCATCCCAAAACCATGCTAAACTTGGCAGAGGTTGCTGGACCAAGCGTTAACACCCTCCCACTCCTACCTCACCAGTTATTCTGGGAATGGATGGTCTAGAGCTTCCAAGCACCTCAAGTTAGTCCTGAATGTAACAGTTTTGTGCTAGCGGTCATTACTCCAACAAAGCCAAATAATTTTGCTTCACACCATCAGCTGTGTTCTGTAACACTCAATATCTAGGGTTCTGCAGGAAAAGGGGAAGTTGCTGTATGAGAATGTAATTTTAAGAGACAGAAACATGAGATTTCCAGAGGTTAAACATACATATGAAAAGCTGCTTAAAGCATGTTTTCCTTTTCTTTCTAGCATATGTATAACCATAATGAGTTTGAGATGCAATCTTTATCTCAAGAAAAGTTACAGGTTATTCCTACCATGCATAAATATCTGCTCCTAATTCAAATATGCATTGATTTAGCTTTACTCTTTTGAAGTTATAGTTGTCATGATTTTTACAAAGTCTTTGCCACTCTGGATTTTACAGATCCTCAGGATAACAATTCTTTAAATAAAAGATAGTGTTGGATTCTGACTATATAATGGTAGTAGCAGTCTCATGAAATCCAAAGCTGACTGCACCTGTATGCTAAGGTGCCCTCCAAAATACCATCCTGTGTAGCACCAACTCAGCTTTGACTTTGCCTCATCCCAGAAAAATGAAATGGTTTGCCTGGAATTCACATAAAATGTATTTTTGTAGTAGTAAGCCATAAACAATACGGAAAATCTTGTTCTTTGTACCAACCTGCTGGTTGACGTCTGGCTGAATATGAGCCAGCAGTGTGCCCAGGTGGCCAAGGCGGCAAAGAGCATCCTGGCCTGTATCGGGAATAGTGTGGCCAGCAGGAGCAGGGAAGTGATCGTGCCCCTGTGCTCAGCACTGGTGAGGCCACACCTCGAATCCTGTGTTCAGTTTTGGGCCCCTCACTACAAGAAGGACATTGAGGTGCTGGAGCATGTCCAGAGAAGAGCAATGAAGTTGGTGAAGTGTCTGGAGAACAAGTCTTATGAGGAGCGGCTGAGGGAACTGGGGTTGTTTAGTTTGGAGAAGAGGAGGCTGAGAGGAGATCTTATTGCTCTTTACAACTTCCTGAAAGGAGGGTGTGGTGAGGAGGGTGTTGGTCTCTTCTCCCAAGTAACTAGCAATAGGACGAGAGGTAATGGCCTCAAGTTGCACCAAGGGAGGTTTAGATTAGATATTAGGAAAAATTTCTTTACTGAAAGAGCAGTGAGGCATTGGAACAGGCTGCCCAGGGAGGTGGTGGAGTCACCATCCCTGGAAGTGTTCAAAAAACATGTGGATGTTACATTCCAGGACATGGTTTAGTAGACATGGTGTTTTGGGTTGATGGTTGGACTAGATGATCTCAGAGGTCTTTTCCAACCTTAGTGATTCTATGAAAAGAGCTACAATGACCTTACCACTTTTTCTTCATTCACACTGTAAAGACTCCAATTAATGCACTAATATTTGGAATGACATACACAAGTAAATTTCACTATATAAAATGGTTTTAAAAAGATTAAAACATAAGTGTGCTTAGAGCCCTTCATGTGCATAGAAATCCATATCTCCTGAAGAGCAGTGGGAGTTATGCATGCTCAGAGTGCCATAGAACCTCCCTTGCGCTTGGTGCACTGAAGATGCCATGTTGTGATGCTTGTGGTGCTAGCGAAGGCTTCTGGGCTTTGTGATCAACCAGCAGGCAATACCTGGATGCTCCAATGAAGATTACAAACAGGTTAAGTTAAGCAGGACTTAACAATAATCTCAATGGCATTTCACCTTGTGTGCCATTTTTGGCCACTAGGCAAATTTCAAAATTTCAGGGTTAGAAGCATAAATAGACAGAAACCTGGTGATTTTAGGGGTTCTTTGAAAAGGCTGACTGCTACTGCTATACCAAAAAGAAAAATCAAGTTCCCAGGTGTCCCAGTTAGGTCAGTGACAAGATGGTCTCTCTGGTGCTCTCTGCACCATCATGCCACTCTGGCAGTAGCATGATAAATAGAGCTGAACACTTCAGACTGTTTCTTGCAGCCAATTAACTATTTCGTACATTGGTATAATGTGTACTTACAAGGCTTAAGGGTAGAACTTCAACTTTGATACTTTGAGTTCAAAATTTCATCTGCAAAGTATGTACTTCCAGCTTCTATTCTCAGCTTACAAAGTTAAATAGATCCGAAGGGACCTCCATGATAAAATAGCCAAAAAACACAAGAGAACAAAAAAATCCACTTAACTGCCAATATTTTTATTATGGCAGTGACAGAGTGAAATCTCCTTAATGCTCAAATTCAAGCTCCAGTATATTGACATATCTTTCAGCTAACATTAAAAGCGTTATCTTCAGGAACATAAATTCCTTCCTAGATCATTAATAGAACTGTTTAGCACTCCTAATCATCTCCTGATCTGTTGTGTATTCACACAGCAGTATCTGTCTCCTGTCTGTATCATCCACACATTACGCTTGATCTTCCTATGACGTGATCCTTCCCAGTTACTGTGTGGACAGAGATTAAACTTTGGCTACCCCATAGCAGAAACACCTAGATGCATGAGGTTCCAGGGAAGAGAGCCAGGAGGGAAGTAAGAAGGCAAGGGAAGATTAAGCTTCTCAAGGAGAGAGAGCTAGCTAAAGACAGCAAGCCAGCATGGTTCAGAAGAGGCATGGAAAAAGCCAGTCCCAGAAGATGATGGACTACCGAGATTGTTTGGCTTGACATGATTTTCCTTAGCAATTCTGTCTTCATGGAATGAGTAAGTCCTGTGGTAGTGCCTGCTCATTCTTTTAAGTGGAGGTTACGCAATAATAGTTTAATAAACAAAACTGCACAGAGCAAGATTTAAAGTGAAAAATAAGACTGCCATCAGTGCAAGCAGTCACATTAAAGGAGAAACAGAGCTGTTACATGGGGTGGCAAGAGAAGTGCAGGGAATGTTGCACAACAGCTTTTCACAAAGAGTTCTTTATAACGATCAGCTGCATCTTCTAGAATAGATGTGAGTGGGTGAGGACAGATGCACTCAAGACAAGTAAAACCCAGACATGATTAAGCCATCCTTACAGACAATCATTAAATAAGACCTTATCCCACCCCCCCAAATGGCACTCCCACAGCATGTCCTGCCACACATTAAGGAGCACTTAAATGGAAAAATGGCAATGCCTTCTTTTAGTAAGGCATCCTGGTCTTCCTTTTTTTAAAGCTGCAAAGTTTTGAAGATGTGTATTTGTTGGAACAAGACCCCTTACTTTGCACCTATAATGACATCAACAATATTGCAAAAAACAGTAAGCACTTTACAGTAATATAGGCCTCAAGTTTTTTTGGAAATACTGTCAAAGCAAAAGAGGAGTATGGAAACATTTCACCTCCTCTTTGCTTCCCTTAAAAGGCATGAACAAGAACAGAATTAGTAGACAACTCAAGTGAACAACCCAAGTTTTTATTTGTGTTACAACACTGCCACCATAAAACTTAAGAGCTGAACATAAGACTTGCATAGATTTTTTTTTTTTNCAATAAGACTTTCATATTTTTTTTTTTTTTTTTTTTTTTTTTTTGAGGCCAAAGACTCTCCATTCACTGTTTGGCATGAAAACAGCTAACAAGTTTCACCATAGATCTGTAATTCTTAAAAGAAAGAAAGAGAACCACACATTTGGTTTGTGTAGTAAGCAAACCTAATACACAGCTGTGACACCCCCCATCCCCCAAATACTGGAATTCTTCTGGGAAAGACTTCTTTGTGCTTTGGTTAAGAACTCACAAATCAAAAGCATAAGTATGATCCTTTTGCAGAATTATATTCTTGAAAATGCATACAGTATTGTGTGCCACATCCCTCTGATAGAAGGCACAATTTATGAAAAGAACATTCAAGAAAAAACAGTAGCCAGTTCTGAAAGGATAAGAGTGAGAACCACTCATGTTGGTGGATTTAATTTTTTTTTTTTAAATTTGGGCAAGACCTCCTCTTACATTTTCTCTCTCCCCACCCCCCAAATGAATCTGTAAAGTAGCTTCAACATTCATAAAATGAAAACTTTTCCAGGCATGAATAGTTGTAAGAATGAGAAACATGAACCAACACTGCTTTCTACTGGTGCAGAGATACTTTGCAAACTAGGTGTGAGAGTAGTCACTATCTCTCAAGAATCCATGTGTCAACAACAGCAAATGATTACAGGCAACTTTTTTTTTTTTTAAGCTTCATTATCCCTGTGTACTTGAGGTCTAGTGAACAAAACTGTATGTGGTGATAAAGCTGATAATTTTGTCTAAAGTGCTTGATGAAAGCAGGGAAACTAAAAAATATGATAAATTAGTGAAACTGAAAATAGAAGAACTATATTTATGATACAAAACAAGAAAAATTGGAGCATTTTCACATTTTCTTTTTCCATTAGACAAGATACAGCAAAAAGATCCTTCACAGTGAAGAGCTCCCTTAAAGTGTATATAGTTCAGAACACATTTTTTCTTACATTTCTGGGATACAAGGTCATTTGATATTAGACTCAGGAACAATATTCCAAAAAAGAAAGTATGATTACAGCTAAGCAATGAAGATTACATATCAAGATTTAGTCATAAAAAAAAATCTTTGGGAAAATGCTATTTAATACTTTCAATAACTTCAAATGCCCCAATACTACATATTTTACAGTAGAAATGCAAGAGCCTTTGGAACATAGCAATGCTTGGTTCTGTGCACGTCTTCTGTTAAGACATCATCTTTTTTTTACATTCCACTGAGCAAAAGACCATCCCTTCCACTGGCATGAACTTCTGGCCAATTAGACACTTGCTGCAGCAGGAACACAAGAAGCATTCCTGCGTAGCATGCCAGTTGAAGTTGTTGTATGTCACACGCTGAACTTCTGGGTCTATAGCATTATGACAGCCTTGGCAGATCTGTTTAGAAACAAAATGGCACTTAAATGAAGCATACACATCCTCTCTAGTAGTCCACTAGAAGCTGGAATTCTTAAATGTTTTTGAAGAAGATAAACAGGTCTTAAAAGAAGCCTTTGAAATAAGTCTCCAGCGTTTGATTTTCCTTTATTTTTAAAGCAAAGTTTCCAATCAAAATGCAGCCAAGGACACAAAACAAAATAAGAAAATGCACACAAGAAGTTAGCTGCTGCTGGGACTAAACTTAGACAGTTATGATGGTTAGGATTTCCCAATGCCCAAATAATGATAAAAACTTGTCATGCCAAACAGCATGGATCTTCATACATTAACCCACACATTTGAAGAGATTAGTTACAAATCTTCCTGTACGTTGGCAGCTGTAAAGCAATGCCAAAGAATTAAAGATTACCAGAAAATTTTTGATATAATTAATCTTAAAATCTGGTTGTCAAAAATTATAATTTAGATCTCAGGGAAGTTAGTGTTTTAAGAGAGAAAAACAACTCTCCAAAAGATAATTCCTCAAATGTACCTCAGAGATTATTAACTGCCAGGTAGAGAGAACAGTTTTTCCCTCCATTAACTGTATAAACAGTCTAGATGCACATTAGACTGAATTCCTGACTAACAGCTAGTTAATTGGTGGGTATGAATGACATCTCACCATCTCAGATTAGAGTTCCTACCATAACTAGGAATTCAGAACTACCACCCTTTCCCAAACTTCTAGCTTCACCCCATCAGTCACTCTCCTTTATAACTCACGTGGTTAGAAATACAGAGAAACAAAGTACCTAGATTGCAGTTGCCAATACAGGATTTTAGCAGACCAGCTGAAGTTGAATCCCACTGGTCTTTTGATATAATAACTGATTAACGCAAACTGATTAACACAAACTGAACATTTAGCAGCATTACTCATCTTCACGTACTTTACTTCTGTTACAAAATCCTGCTTCACCACTGGGTAAAGTTAAAGGTATTTTCAGAACAGCCTAACCCCTGCCAGTGGCTTTTCTTCAAGTTTATGAATTGACAAAATACTTGACTGCTTTTAAGTTTTGGTTGTGTGGGTTTTTGGGGGGGTTGTTCCCCCCCCCCCCCAAAGGGGGAAAAAGATGATTGACTTGAGCCTAAACCTGCATTCAGTTTATACTCTTCAGATACTCCCACACTGGAAGAAAGCAAGAGTTTCAAGCTCTATAGATGTACATTCCCCTCCTTCACAGCACCAACACACGTGGAAGGATCTTACCGCAGCATGGTTCTTCACGTAGCAGGGTTTGCACACTGGCTTGTCATTCACCATTACATAGATCTCCCCAGCCAAAACGCAATCACAGTCAAAACAGCAGAAGTGTTTCAGATGCCAGTTTTGACCTTCTGCTTGAGTATATTCATTGCTGAATATTAGCTATGAGGAAGATACAAACAAATATTAATATATGCATTTGAATAGCATTTTTTTAAATAAAGCTAGCCTCATGATGTTTTGTAATTTCAAGGAACTCCTGGTGATTCCACTGTTTCAAATGATTTCAACAACAAAAATGAATGTGTCTACTTGTTTGACTGTTTTCCAAAAGCCTCCATTTCATTTATTAAGAGCCAATAGTTGCCAAAGACATCAGGCAGGCTGTTCTCTGCAGGCTGCGCAAGGTGTACTTTAGTTAAGCACTCCCCCTAGTGCCCGTCATGAGGAAACAACTGCATAATTGGGACTTCGTACAGGAACTTGCACTCCTGTATTACATCCTATGTCCCTATAGACGCAACAAAATCTCCACCAAATCCAAAGCAAACTATGGATCTTCCTGAATGTGGAGTGCCCATATCAGTTTCAGTTCCTTTCAACTACGATCAGCTAAAACTGGTGAAGACACATCATTTCCCTGCACTGAAATATTTCGCTAAAAATCATATTCACTTCTCAGGGGAGCAAACTTGTGTGCTAAAACAAGAGACTAGGATATTTCCTACCTCATCACATCCTGCACAGCGGGGTTTTTCACTATCACAATAATGTCTTCCACAGTACAGGTTACCACTCTTCCAGAAATAGATCATGTCCACTAGAAGTTCACTGCAGGTGCAACAGACAAAACAAGCTGGGTGCCACAATTTGTCATATCCAGCACGTTCTGCGTAGACAGCTGGGTCACCTTCTTTCATGTTCAGTTTGCAGCGATAGCAGGACTGGAAAGAAGTTATTTCTGAGTTAAATAAGGCTTTGAAGAGCTACATTTATAACAATTACATATTACTGACATATTTAATAAATCCCACCTTCCCAGACTGAAATTAAAGAATTAGTTTACTCCCATAATCAGATAGTAGTGTGGCATCACACCACAGTACAGGTTCAACTAAGCAATTCAAGATGATGTACATTCTACTGACATAGCACTAGTGCTACTTAAAAGGATTACTGTATGTTGCCATACTCATATTCTTGCAACTACAGTCCAGTACTTAAAAAAAATAAGATGCAATTAAAATTCATATTATGTTCTATGAGCCTTGTATACTGAAGAATAAGGAGAGAATAATAAGAAGCCTCCAAAGTTAAGTGACTAGGCTGTAACTAGAACACACAACAAGAAAATGGCTGTACTTATAGGTCGTGAGAAGATCAAGCCATATCTGCATCACCAGTGAGAAAAAATTGTGAATACTTCAAACTCATTTTGCTTAAAGCTGTGTTCTTAGGGATGCTAGTCACTCATGGCTGCTGTCCAATAGTCTGTGATTAACAATCTTAGGATGGGGACAGTGATTATGGAAGAGGGATTACAAAGTTTATGAACACAGCTACACTACAAATAGTTCCAAAACATTCATAGTCAATCTTCTGCCCTATACCTGCTTACAGAGATGGTTTTGTCATCAAGTCAAAAATCACAGGTGGTTTATGTTACTGAAAAAAATTTTAATCTATAGTTTAATCACCAGTTTGGCATTTCCTGCACTCCAGTTGGTCTGTGGACTGGGCTGAACATCCTGGGAAGCTTTCTTCCTATGATTCACATCGCTACAAGCCTAGTCACAAATGGCCTCAGTTTTCAATTGTGTGTGTGGTTTGTTGTTTGGTTTTTGGGTTTTTTTTGTTTTTTTTTTTTTGTTTTTT
>VZTL01020323.1:10029-25549 GCA_013400535.1 Scopus umbretta | reverse complement strand
TTTTTTTTTTTTAAGTGTCTTGGCTGTAAGGCATATTAATCAGATCCCCACACTTGTTTCAGACAAGCAATTTCAAAATATACACAGAAAGACATCAAAAAGGGAGGAAGAACAGCTTGGAACAGAATGAAAAGGGAACTCGTGAAAGAGGAACTGTAAATATACGTGTATGTAAAGCTTTTTGACTCTTCTTTCTACTTTAGACCTTGTACTCCAAAAGGAGTCAATTGGAAGGTTGAGTATTTCTATGGACCCAGATCAGGGAAAGACAGTTTACCTACCATTTGCAACATCCTCAGCTCAGGTGGTCAAAAGATGCATACAAATATTTGCTTCTTTACAAAATGAAAATATGCTGAATATCCGTTTTTCTGTTATTCTGTTATTCTATTTAATCATGATGAAATAGATTTATTTCCCCCCCCCCCAAAAGAGGCAGTTATTGTTGGTATATTTCATTAATAGTAGAGACCTAGTTAGTTTTTTTTTGTTTGGTTGGTTTTTTTGGTTTTGTTTTTTGTTTTGGGGGGTTTTTTTTGTGGGTTTTTTTGGGTTTTTTTTGTTTTTTTTTTTTTTTTTTGTTTTGTTTTTTTTTTTTGGGGTTGTTTTTTGTTTTTTTTTTGTGTTTTTTTTTTTTTTGTTTGTTTTTTTTGTTTTGTTTTTTTTTTAATTAAAACACGTTTAAAATACTTGCAATCCCTTCCTGTAACAAAAATTAATTTTTCAAGAGATTATATTTACCACAGCTACAGCAATACATGCTTTTAGACATAGCCTGAAAGACAATATATAAGAACATTTGGAGAACAAAGTTGCAGCACTAATGGAGAGAAAAAGTGTAGACAAGGGTGACAACTCTTCTGGAAGATATTTAAGACTTCTTTCTCTGTACTGGTTTATTTTGAACTTTAAAAAAAAAAAAAAAAGAAGTTGAGATAATGTGACAGCATATAGCTGAGACTAAGTTACATTGCAGAAATCAGACAAAAAATACTTTAAAAAAATATATCCAAATCCTGATTATTTAGCCCAGGGTAAACTCAGTACTTAACAATAGATAAGCAACTCCAATGTTCACTTACACTATTAAACACTTCTAAGCCCCTTTCTCAATCACTGTGCACAACGATGAGATGTGCTTGGCCTAAACAGTAGCAGTTATACTCAGGTGCTTGAGTAAAGAAAATTTTGGAAGTGATAAATAGGTGTAATGCAAAAATGAAGCACCTTTTAATACAATTACTGAAGAGGACAGAGTGCCTCCTGCCCTTGACTTAATATAGTCTGAGCCAGTTGGCCAGCAGGGTACAATGCAAGGTTCATATTTCTGTAGATCTTTCTTGAGGAGATACATGAAGAAGTGCTGTGGTGAAACTAAAGTAACCCAGTGGGAGAAGCTGGGTTACACAAAGTGACAGCAACCTAATTGAGTCACAATAAAATAACTTTTTAGTGTCTTAGAATCTCCATGACAAGAAAATGGCAAAAATAACTGAATAACTAAATTTAGAAAGTTGCTACAGGTAATCAAATGGCACAGCATATCACTGATTAAGGTAAATGGGCATGTTCAAAGCTAAAAGTTAAGTGTTAATTTTATATTCCATATTGTATTATGTTTACATGGCAAGGTTTTGGGAGCAGAGGGGCTACAAGGCCATCTTCTGTGAGAAGCTGCTAGAAGCTTCCCCCATGTCCAACAGAGCTAATGCCAGATGGCTCCAAGACAGACCTGCCTTTTGCCAAGGCCAAGCTCCTCAGCAATGGTGGTAGCACCTCTGTGATAAATATATTTAAGAAGGAGGGGGCAGGAGGGAAACCTGCACAAGAGCAGCCAGAGAGAGGAGTGAGAACACGTGAGAGAAACCACCCTGCAGACTCCGAGGTCAGTGAAGGAGGGGGAGGAGATGCCCCAGGTGCCAGAGCAGACATTCCCCTGCGGCCTGTGGTGAAGACCATGGTGAGGCAGGCTGTCCCCCTGCAGCCTATGGAGGTTAACAGCGGAGCAGATATCCACCTGCAGCCCATGGAGGACCCCACACCAGAGCAGGTGGATGCCTGAAGGGCGCTGTCACCCTGTGGGAAGCCCACACTGAAGCAGGTTTGCCAGCAGGACTTGTGACCCCATGGGGGACTCATACTGGAGCAGTTTGTTCCTGAAGGACTGCACCCCATGGAATGGACCCACACTGGAGCAGTTCATGAAGAACTGTAGTCTGTGGGAAGGACTCATGTTGGAGAAGTTCATGGAGAATGGTCTCTTATGGAAGGGACCCCATACTGGAGCAGGGGAAGGGAGTGTGAGGAGTCCTCCCACTGAGGAGGAAGGAGCAGCAGAGACAACAACATGTTATGAACTGACTGCAATCCCCATTCCCCATCACCCTGTGCTACTCAGGGGGAGGAAGAAGAGAAAATTGGGAGTGAAGCTGAATCCAAGAAGGGGGGGGAGGGGGGTGAGGGGAAGATGTTTTTTTGTTTCTTGTTACTCTTCTCTGATTTGATTGGTAATAAACTAATTTCCCAAAGTCAAGTCTGTATTGCCCGTGACTGTAACTGGTGAATGATCTCCCCCTATCCTTATCTTCACCCATGAGCCTTTTGTTATATTTTCTCTCCCTGTCCAGATGACGAGGGGAGAGATAGAGCAGCTTTGGTAGGCACCTGCTGTCCAGCACATGAATTACACCAGAAGTAATATACCATGTCAGTTTAAAAAACAACAAAACCACACCAAAAGGAGCACACAACACTCCCCAGTAACACTAACAGCCACATTCTACAATCAAGTCAATGAACAAACTTATTTCCATCTAGAACATGTATATTAATTTTCTGTTAAGTAACCTGGAGACAAATAATTTTCATGATTCATACATGTAATAGAAACATTTCTGGAAATCAAGTTACAGGAGGTTTTGCCACTCTGAAGTGAAGGTCTACCTTCACTGAACTAATTTAATGTTACTGCAGTAATCCCACCCCTATTTTCTATTCATAATTAGTAGCAGAGACATGCACAGCAGAAGTTAGCAAGTTATGTCAGAAATACTTTATTAAGGCTATAGTTTTAGAAATATCAATGAAAACTGGGTAATTTTACATACCTATTTTTTGCTGAGCTATTGGAAAGCAGAAATTGGATGCCAAAGAAAATAATAGATCAAAGAAAAAAAAACAAAACAGGTCTGAATATGAAGAGAAGGCTAGTCAAAAAAGCCATTATACAGCTTGCCTTGTTGGACATGGGAGGGAGAGTTGTTACTTTATTTCTTAATTTCCTTTAGTTTTAAACACAATTTGTCAAGTGGGTAATTTTGGTGCTTTTCCAAGAAGGAGGAGAAAACAGGCTTCTAAAATTAATCTAAACTCTTCAAGATGAGAGAAGTGTAGCAATTAGTCCGTAAGACTACACAAGTTTCTTTATTATTATTCTGCAAAAGCCAGCCTGCTATACTACATCTCCAAGCTGACATGGTTTTGCAACAAGGATGAAAAGGTCACTTAAGCAGTTATTCGCTGCAATGCACTAAATACGGTCAAAAACCAGGGTTCTGTGCAGATATTCACAATGTTTTCCAGTTCTTCTTTCTTTCCCTCCCCAGATTGTCACTATTCCAAGTTAACAAACAAATTAATTGGGTTAAAACAATCAAAGAGAGCACTCGGATAGTAATATACCTTCTTGTTCTATCTTTTCTTTCTTATACTTACATACTGAGATGCCTTCCGATCTGGGGACTTGTCCTCCATCGCTCCTACAGTGGCTGAGGTGCCTCTGTTACCATTGTTCACGTTATTCTTCTCAGTAGCTCTCACTTCCACCTCACCAGGGAGCTTGACATCTCCTACGCCAAGCGCCTCATTTTTGTACTTCTTCACAAATTGTTCCATCTGCTTAACTTCATTGGGGGAGAGCTCGTGGCATTTTGAAGGATCCTGATCATGAGCAGGCAGCTGCTTAGCCAACTGCTTCTTCCTGTACTGCGCGCCTTCCGAGCCAGCAACAGGCTGCTTCTCCTTGGGTAGCATCTGCATATACTGTCTAGCCTGAACCAGGAGGAATTAGATATCAGATGCCATTTCAACTATAGACCCATCCTTTTAAGCAAACAGGCAATGAAAATCATCTCTACTGTTGTTAGCAACAGTCAAATTTGTCAAAAATAAGGTTCTTTCCATAAACATTAAGCTCCCAAAACACAGTAGATGGAAATAAAATACAGCAGATGCATTAATTGGCTTCTTCCCGGAGTAAGAGACAGGCTTCCTTTTAAGCATTTTACAGAATAGAGTTATTACTTCTCAGAGTAAACAATAATTAACATTTACACAGCACCTTGTCTCTTTAAAGCTATGTAAAACCACTGATCATCAGTACAGCTTTGAAAAGTAGAAGCTGAAATACTTTGTCTAGGGCACACAGCCCATTGCAGAAATAATTCTAGATAAAATAAAGAAAAAAGCTCTAGTTTTGATAAAGCAAGAACAACCCTCAAAATCAAAGTGGTAACTGAATGTTAAGTAACAGTCGATTTAAATACACAAGGTTTGATTAATTCATTGAAAAAGGATATTTTGAGAGGTAGGTCAGAGATAATGTGATTCTGGCATGGATCACACAACACTGCAGTACAGTAAATTACCAATCAAAGTTTGAAAAGTGAAGCAAAATCCTCAGAAGGCTATCTACCATCTCATCTACTTCAGCTGACAACATACTGGAAGAGAGTTGCTCTTTTAGATGTCAACACTGACCTTGCTCTTACCATATACAGTAAAAGCTATATGCAAGACTGAGTGTTCCCCTTAACTTTAAACAATGACATAAATTGTTGTGGGGTTGGTGTGGTTGGGTTCGTTTGTTTTTTTTTTAGCCCACACTCCACGCAAATTTTTCAAGCATACTAAAAAAGGCAGGTTACAGAAATTGGACTCCAGGGACTTAGCAGATAACGCTTAATCCTGTCTATTAAAAACCACCTCATCTCCCAGTTCTGAAGAAGTTCCATAGACAAGCATCCATATCTGCAAGACGACACAGGTAAGGCTCATTAAACAGGCAATATATTTTCAGTTTTGAGGAGGAAGAAAAGAAGAGGTATACACAATGACTACGAGAGGCAAATTTATCCTTCTTGTAAGCTCTACTTCTCTATTTCCCATCAACTCTTGCCTTGAACATGAAGAAAAAGTGGGTTGGACTTACAAGTGTCTGATTCTGAACAGGAGGAGCCCACTCATAAGTCACAGTATTGATGGATATGTTCTTCTTGGCTGGCACTGGATTAGTCAGTATCATTACATTGCGTTTATACATGGGAATGCCATCATTCTTCAGCTTTGCAATAAGGGTTGTATATTTTGTATCTTCAAAGAGTTTCCCCACTTTCCGATCTTCCTCATTGCTTGTGAGGACATCATGCTCTTCCTGGCCACATTTGCAGTTGCGGCATATTTTTCTGAAATTTATGGAAACAGCAACAAAGTTAATCTCAGCTGAAAACTACACCTTAGACCAGCTGCGTGCACAGTAACAACATTACTGGGAACCCAAATCCTTGTTTTCAGTGCTTTGATTAAGGAATATGGAAGTTATTTTGCAATATGTCAAACACCTCTTGAGGATATTTTTTACTTCTCCTGTTATATTATTTACATTCTTTGTTCACACAGATTATGATCAGATATATATCCATCAACTACACTAATGCATTTTGAATATGATGCTATATCATCCTTCAGTTACATCTCAGTACTGATCACATGCATACATGTCCATTATCACCCACCTACCAGATTTATTATGGGTAGTCACCCAGAAGTTAACTTAAATGCATCAACATGATCCCCCCAGCAGTCATTTATTTGGGCTTTTAGTTTTTCATGTTCTCTTTACACATGCAAAGTTACACACACTACACTATTTGATTCACATGCATTTCACAGTATGCATGAGATTTAGTTATCACAGGGTTGCTATCAAGTGGAAACAAATATTTCCTAGAAAGGAAAAAAAATGCATACAGCCACATATACAGTGTAATTGCACCAAGTTCTGTTGAAAGTTGAGAATTTATAGGAGAAGATGAAAGAAAAGCAAGACTTATATGGACAAAGCCTTTCAAATGGCTCTGAACCAAGTCAGAGGTGCTCTGGCACATTCTGTACAAGGAATTTTCACAGATAACATCCTTAAAAGGTAGAAGACTTTACTTACTTAGATATAAATTGTATTCTTTCATATACAACACACTTGAGCTCCTTTGATTAAAGGATATTAGATAGAAATTTATTACCTTAAGCATAATTAAACAATTCACATATAATAAACAGAACCTTGGATTAGACAAGCTAATTTACCATTTGTTGATGGCTTCCCCACAGCTTCAGTTCAAAGCAGTCAGCCACAGTACATGGAAATTAAGCTGGATGTTAACTAAAGGTTCTTATAGCCTAAGAAAACAGATCAACCTTCCAGATCTCTGCAGGTTGAAGAGGAATGAGTAAAATTTTACCCCATTTTTATTCTTCACATGGTGAATAGCATAAAACTACTACCTATAAAATGTTTCTCAACCCTGCTTGCCAAAACCCATGGAACTTAACATTGTTCTGCATCTTGCTTTGTATAGTCTTGAAGGCAAGATACATACCTTATCTTAAGGCATCTAACAGGTATGTGACAAGAACACACCATGATTACAGCAGGCCCATTAGGTGATGGGAGAGGAAGGAAGAAGGAGGATCTGCATATAATCGGTCACACGAAGCGATGCACAGCCAGCCCGAAAGACATGCACTACACACATACACCCATTTAGGATGTGGGGTACTATCATTTCAGTGTGTGATGGATGCTGCCCTGGTCATGCGATTATACAGCAACCATAATGGTAACCTAAGTTATGAAGCCCACTCCAAATAAAAATAGCTAACTCTGCCATAGAAATAAGCCTGTCCACTCTAAAGGCAACTAGCAAGATAAGCGTGTTAAGTGGAACAGACTCCACAACACAAAAAACCTACAAATATCAACAATTAAAGTAAAAGAATAGGCACTCTGATGGCTTGTATGATTTCCAGCTCATTTCCACAACAGGAAAGATGCACGAATGTCAAAGTTGATACTTATCTAGGTGCCTAATAAACACTAAGCACTTTGCAATCTCCTAACATACCAAAACATTCAAGAATGAACTAGCATGGCCCATTAAGCCTAAATGCTGTACTGTGCATCTTGAGCACTCGTAACATAAAATTGTGTAAGATCTTCAGCAACAGCCTACACAAGTCCTTTACCTAGCTGACATTTAGAGACTATTTAATATACTAACAGCATAATTTATATTCAGTTTTCTCATCTTTTAAAGGTAAAATCATATGTACACCTTGTTACCAACTCTCAGTCATGTATTTTTTCAGATCTAATACTAGGTGACAATATCAGACCTTTTTCCAGGTTTAGTTCATTATATACATCAATGACTAAAGTGCAGCTATATGCCTCACAGCATACATGTAACTAATTCAAGCAGTTAGTCCATCTGAACAATAGTTTATCAGATATTTTCTTCATTTTTTTCAACTTAGCTATAGTAAGCCCCAGTTTTATTCTTGCCTCCTGACAGGATGTGATATAATAACGTTGGTGAACAAACAGAGACATTCTAAGGTAACTTGCACAGACTCATGCAAATAAAGTATAGGCTTGCTGACCAGGACCAATTTCAGTATTAGTGAGAGATTTTCTGTTGTCCTGATAAACAGACAAACAGATACTTGCAAAGAAGTGAAAGCATACAACTTGTCCTCAGGTCCTTCCTGGGTGCCACTGTGATAACTGGCATAAAACTATTGTCCTTTATACTTGCACTGAAAAGAATGAGATGTTTGCTAACCTCCTGCCGCTCCGGACTTACTTAAATTGAAAATTTGACTGAGCACATTTCAGTCTAATGTTATCTCCTTGCTCTTTCAAGATTACATGAATGACTCTTTGCCTACATACAATCTACAAGAAGCTGTTGTAAGGGCTATGTTACAAAATTACAAATGTGGTGGCCCTGGCATTAGAGCTTGTGAAAAATTAAGTTGCCAAACTGCAGATAAAACAATCCAGAAAGATGTGGAGAATGCAGAGTCACAGCTGATGTCAACATATCTCAGTCACAGGAAAATCCCCAAGGCTGTTGCCATTTCCGTTGCTCCTCTGGGCTCCCCTGGACCTCAGCCACATGAAGATGCCTGTACACTGCTAACAGCCAAAAAAAAAGTTCTTATTTATAATCCCTTTTCTTGAATAATTTCCAGTCCTAAAAGATATCCAATTGACATTTACACACATAACTACTCCTGCAGAGTACTGATTACAATTTAGTCATCCCTTCTTCCACTAAGTAGCACATCAGAGTCCTGTTCATTAGTCACTCTCCCTTTCTGCAGAAAAGACATGGCCAATTACTTCTACTAAGAATAGATCAGCTCGTCATTTTTGGCTCCGATACAGCTATCTTACTGAACTGACCCTGTCCCATTACCTCGAACTTACACTTCACAAGTCTAATAACTGATGCTTAATTTTTATTTTTGGTGTCAAAGCAAACACCTCACATGTGCTAGGAAAACCGGTTGCTATTACATACATGTGTATATATGTGTCTGTATATGTATAGACTTAGATTTATCTGTTTTGGCTCCATCTAGAAGACAACCAGTGAGAATTTCTTGTTCTCTCCATCTGCATTGTCAAAAGGATTTTCCCTTCACTTGAGGACATTTAGTAAGATCCGTACTGAAGGAGGATTAGAAACTCCTGCTTATGCATTCACAGCTCTCAGGAGTTCAACACAGAAGAGAAGTATTTCTCCAGTCAAATCTTGGCAGTTTGGGAAGCTTTTCCCATTCAAAACATGGAAGATGGGGAGGAAGCGTCAAAATTTGTGGAATTAGAAGTTGCATATCACTGCAAAAGACAGATTTTGTAGATTGTGTCTTGCTTCCAGGTCTTGTGTGGGTAGAAAGAGGAAGCAGGAAGGTAAGCCGATTCCATCCTCTTTCCCAGGCTGGCAAATTCCCATGTCCTGGATTTCTACTGACAGCAAGGATCAAAAGACTTGCAGTTCCTTCTCCAAAACCAAATGTCACCAATCCTCCCACTTTTCTATGTTTTGGTGTATGGAGAGGAAGAATAATTCAGATCATGACTCTTCTTACACTGGCTTTGCAGTGCAGGAAGAGGCAGCTGCATGCACAGATGAGCCAGCCCTCTGGCAAGTCCTGAGCCTCATGTCCTCCACACAGAAAGACTAACCTCTTCCCACAATTCCTTTTGTTATGTTTTCTTGCTATTAACACAGCTATAGTAATTGCCAATGCTTTGAACTGTGCCTCAGTACTTGCCCGACAGCCTTAGTACCAGAAAATGTTAAAAGGCAACATAAAGCGCTCTCTGCCTTCCAGGGATCGTATCTGTGCAAAGAAGCTAGATGCTGAAAATGGTTGTTCCCAAACTTAAGATTCTTGTCTCCAAAAGCTTTTTAATAACTTGGCAAATGACACCGGAGACAGTTACCAATACTGGAAGTATATACACGACCAAGATAAGTCAGAACCTTCCCTCCTGCTTTTGGCAACTTCGGACTCCTGTTCCACGCCTCCCTCTAGTGGGAAACACATTCCCGAAGAGCAAACATTTATCCCAGTAGCAGTCTCTTATGGCCAGACTGCCCTGCTACTTTTGCAGAGGCAGTTTTGCAGTCAAAGAAGTCCAACGCTAGAACTGAGAAGACTCTGCCCACTGCTGCTGCTACACTTGGATGGAAGCATGATTCTGAAGACATTTTAAAAGCAAAAGCTAATTGTTCGCTGTTCAGCTACTGTTGTAGACTGTGGCTCTCATTATATTCATTTTGTGTTCAGCCCATAACACTGAGGCTTTCAAACTTCAAAGGTTAGGAACAAATTTTCCTAAGGGCTTTGTTTACCACCATTTCTGTACTGGCCTAAATTAACAGTTCTGCACCTATATAACCATCCCAGACACTGTGCCAAGAATTATAGCACAAAGTGCTTAAAGAGAACTTACCACCCCAGACGAGGTATCTTCCAACTGCTCCCAGCATAGAGAAGCATGGTGTAGCAACTCCAATCTGGCAGCAGGGTTTTACGCAGAGTATGCTTGGATTTTTTTCATGCATTTTCCAGTCTGATTCCCCAAAGGCAGAATTGAGGCTTTTTTTTTGTGCAGAAGCACACAGAGAAATTACACCTAGCTCTTTGAGATACATCAGTTTCCAGGGAACAAGAATTGCATTTCTGCTGAAGCTCCTCAGCTCCACCCAGGAGAGGGCAGTGTCACCCTTACACAGATCACAGCAAGGGCTGCAGCCTGCCCATGCTGCAAACACAGCTACTGCCTCACTTACTGTACCGGGTCTGGCTGTCATGTGGGCACCTTTTGTCACAGTGCCCGTATAGTGCTGTGTCTTGGATTTGTGACTAAAACAGAGTTGACAGCACTTGCTATTGCTGAGCAGTGCCTGCACAGTGCCATGGCTTTCTCATTTTTGGACTCTATCCCCACCTCAGCAAGTAAGCGGGAGGGGGCACAGCTGACTCAAATTGGCCGTGGGGATACTCCATATCATGTAGTGTCATGCTCAGCAATAAGATGGGAGTAGAGAACGAAGAAGGCAGGGTTTCTGACTTCCAAAGTGGCCATTGCTTGGAGACCGGCTTGGCATCAGTCTGCTGGTAGGAGGTGGTGAATGACTGCCTTTGCATCATTTGGGTTTTTTTCCTCGTCTTTCTTTCACCTGTTAAACTGACTTTATTTCAAACCATGAGTTTTCTCACTTTTATTCTACCTTTTTTCTCCCCCAGCCCACTGTGAAGGGGGACAGGGAGTGAGCAGCTGTGTGGGTGCTTGGCTGCTAGCTGGAGTCAACCCCCCCAATTATTCTTCCCAACTTGTACCAGTTTCTCTAACTACAATCCCTACTTCAGCACTTATCTTTTACAGAGACCCAATAGTGAAATTAGTGATTAAACTTTAACTGCTCCTGATCATTCATGTTGTAAAGACTATATTCTGTCCGCCTCTTCTATAATTTGTTTCTACTTAAAACAGAGAGTTTCAAATTAAGGTTAACAGGACTAAGTGAACAGGTCTTAGGGATCCATCTATTTCTGTTCAAGTAGTGGAAGCCCAAAATCTCTGTATCATGCAAACCATATTAATACATTTTTTCCCCTTTAAAAACTGTTTACACAAGACTGATTTCAGACTTCACATTCACACCCTTCCTGTCCCCAGCAGACGCTCTGCTGGAGAAACAGCTATTTTCTAACCCATTCTTGAATTGCCTCAATGGCTAACTTTTCAACTATTTCAGAGGTACATGCCACATTTGTCTGACACCTAGAAAACTCTTCTTTGACTACTTCCAGCCACTTTATTTACCTGGCCTATTGTGTATTGACTAGATTTCCAAATTAAATCTTAAGATTAACTAAACTGCGACTGTTTTTATGTCTGTCTGTCTTGCTTTTTAATCCACTGCTGTCTACAGGCTCTTGCTTTCTAGGACAGACAGTGCTCTGACAAGCTGTGTATTCAGGACCTGGCACAATAAGCCCTAACCACAGCAGTGTAGTAAAATGTATATAAAGAAACACACACATAAAACCTCCAAATACACACACAGAAGCAGACACATGACTAAATAAGTTTAGACATTTTACATCATTTTACCCCAAATTCTTCCCTGTTGAAGAATAAGCTAGTAATTACAGGGTCTTTTAATAATAGGAACTAAGAAAGAGGACAAAAAGGAGGAGTTCAGAAAAAGTTAATTGGCCTAAGCCTTCCCCCCACTACTTGTGATTTCCCCACACTGCTCTGAATAATTTCTCATCTAACCATGGATAAAACCCACTATTTATTCCTGCAAAAAAATTTATTCTGTTTTATTGAATTACCTATACACGTTAACTGTGCTTTATTTTTCTAGTACCTCTAGGCGAGTCCCCCCAGTAACTGAGTGCATATTAAAACAGTCTTTCCACAAATGAATACTTTCTGTCCTTAGATGATGGTGTTTACTTATGCAGGTATCACCACTTCTTGTTCCATGTCATTATTTGTAAGGTGTTTCTATAGTTACATATTACAGATATTTAACTGAGAAGCTCTATCTTCATCAACTTAGAACAAGTTTTTGCTGTGGTCTGTTTCTCTGGTTATTTTCAAAACTGAGTCTCAACTGCAGTCAAATACTTAGGTAAAGATGTAAGATCTCCTAGGCCTTATCTGTACCTGATGCTACTCTGGCTGGGACGTAAACACTACCTTAAAACACCCCACAAAAATAAAACCCTACTGCAGATACAGTTACGACTGTAGCTGAATAGCATTGGTGAAATGTAATCGTTGTCACTGCCAGCATGTGTTAGTGCTACTAACAATTACTCTTTTTTNTTGGTTTTAAAAATTTTTCTTTTTTTTTTTTTTTTTTTTTTTTTTTTTATGTCCTTTGCAGGCTGTTCCCTTTAAGAGGGATTTTTTTTTTTAAATAAATCAGAATCACTAAGCTGTATCTTAAAGCACATTCAGTATAATCAGTGAACTGAGCTAGCCAGACATATAATTTAAGGTTTCAGTAAGACAAGAAGAGTCTTAATGGAATACAAATTTTCTGCAGAAGTAATGGCATAAACTACAGCACAGCCTATTTACTGCAACTATCATCAGCTCTTACTGGTTTAGGAACAGTGCATCATCCAAGGCCAAGTACTATCTAACCTAATTCAAGACAGACACCTCTTTCCCCTCTAAGTCATTTGTAGATGTATACAAAGTTTCAACATCTTTTCAACATAGATAAGATAATTTTACCTAAAGTCTCAGATCAAAGCTTATGTATTTGGTCAGGAGCTGAGAAAACATCTTATTACTGAGACAAAGCATACTTCTTCCCTGTCACCTCTCTTACTGTAGTGTTACAGATGTTTTTACAAACCTACTTCAACTGTTTATTAAGCTAAAGCAAATGCTTCAGTAGAAGTACTACCATTAACTTCAGTGCAGATGAAATGTATGTTTGTAAGTGATTACATTCTTAAACACTGTTGTAATGCAGCTGAGAAGTCCTGGCCCTGAATCTAGACACAGCTTCTTTAAAGCATCTGAATTGTTTAACTGAAAGAGATAACAAAAGCAGTTACTTACACACTTGCATACACATGCCAAGATCTGTAGTGCTGAGTCACAGCTTAAGAGACATCGGGTGTCACTTACCTCCAGAAATGAAGCTCAAATCCTTCACACTTATCCTTGCATTTTAAGCAGGGGGCACCAAATCCTTGCTCGTGGCCCAAGCCCATCTGTGTACAGAGCAAGATGACTACAGTCAGCTTCAAGAAATATGCTGCACAAATGACCTTACTGCTGCCTTTATAGTCTACAATCCACAACTAAAGCAAAAGATTAAGCATTTGACTAAACTGACATCAGGACAGTATTTTGGGGTCTACTCACCTTTCTATTGTACCTACATAAGTGACAGTGTTTGCACAAGCCTGTTCATAGGGTTGAGCTACCAGGCAGAAAGTTAGCCTTAGCCAAAACCAAGTATTTTTCCGGTTACCTCTCTCCGTAGACCAGCTTGCTCTGCAAGCTTCACACAGAAGCAGATTCTTTGCAGCCCTTCCTTACGCCTGTGGCCATGAAGCCACAGCAAGTGAGGCCATAAGACCTCAAGTCAAAGGACATTTAATCCAGCTGTCAGGACAAAGTGATTTGCAGTATATGACTTGGCAAAATACAGGAGATCAAGAAATAAACAGATCCCACATTTATATGCACTAACCTGGGCATCTGATAAGAATAAGGAAAACATCTAAGTGATTAGTCTAATATTCCTGTGTACATTTGAGACTACTCTGATAGTGATTGAGAGCAGAACATACCCTTTTAATTACGTTTCAGCTGGACAAATACCAGCTTACTTGCTAAGGAGAAAGAGAAACAGCGTAGTTAGTGAAAGCAATGACCATAAATGATATGCAAATGGTTTCACTGCAAAAAGATTAAAAGGATAGATGACCAATTGTCCTGGTTTCAGCTTAGTTCGTTTTCTTTCCAGTAGCTGATCAGAGTTAAACCACAACACCAATTCATAATGCAGAAGACATATGAGAGAATATAAAACACAGAGCTGAGTAAAGGCCAGGTATTCACACAATATATCAGAGTTCAAGGTGAAAAAAACAGACACCATGCACCATAACTTACACATTCATATAACACAATAAATTTAAAATGCCTCACTCCAGCCCTTTAAACCTTTGGGGAATGTTGCTCTCAACTCAGGCAGCTGAAGGACCATGGAACTGTGGCCACGGTTGGGTGTGCAGGCTCATGTCCAACACGCAGAGGGGAACCCATCCCAAGACTCCCACCCACCGCACCAGCAGCATGAGGAACGCTCCCAGTTAGCTGTGGGCAGATGCAGTGGGAGGGACGGTCATTGCAAAGGGGATGGCCCACCTCCAGTTTGGCTTTTACCATGAATGGAAAGTCAGCTAGAGCTGACAAATTCTGGCACTAATAATACAATGCCAGGGTTAGATGTGGTGATACAGTTTTATTATTAAGAGTTTGCAATTTACTCCAAGAAGTCATGCTGCTGTTTTGTACATAAACAGCTCAACTTTCAACTTCTATCTGTCCAAAATGAAGGGACATATTAATCACAAACTACTTGCTCAACACAGAACATGTAAGATGCAGGGAAGCCCAAGTTTTCAGTTATTTTATAATTTGAAGGATCACTGCCTCCACAGTCATTAGACATCCCCGAGGAAATTAGAAGACTTTCCTGCAGATTATGGTCTATTTAGGGACAAGAGATACTTTGGCAGCTCTTAAGCTACTGCTTGCAACTGCAGGGATGGACAGAGGGACATGAAATTATTTCTTCCTTTCTTATCTGGAAAAAGAAATACAAGCCTGCTGTGATCATGGCGACATCTTTATCAGCCTAAGGGGTATAGGCACTAACCTGAAGCCAGACCAGTAGACATCTAAAATAAACATAACTTTAAAGACTAAGTTCTCTTTCACCAATTACATTTTTGTCTATGCTGGATATATAAAACTAGCAGGTTAATAAGAGTTCATTTCCACTGAAGATGGGTGTTTACAGGGGTCTTCTCATTGGAATCCAGAGCCCCGCCATACACACAGTGTACCTCATGCACACATGCCGTGTATCAGAAAACAATTGAGCACTCTTGTCAAATCACACACTATGAGAACAAAGCATTGGCCAGGATGTTCTCTAAAGAGAAAGAGGAAGCTAAAGCAACACAAAACAATTACTTTTTTTTTTTTCAGGACAGGTTTTTTTTTTTTTTTTTTTCCTTGCTCATTTGAAAATTATCCTCCCTAAAAAGCTGTTAAATTTCAAATGTGCTTGCAATGCACTAAAAACCAAAAAACCCTCCTCCCCCTCCC
>VZTL01020321.1:2028-19834 GCA_013400535.1 Scopus umbretta | reverse complement strand
AAAGATGTCCCTGCTCATTGCAAAGGGGTTGGACTACCTGACCTTTAAATGTCTCTTCCAACCCAAGCTATTCTATGATTCTGTGATTCTATGCTTCTATGATTCTTTTCATGTTGTGTTGAAAAATATTGCCTTTTGTTTTAAGCCTGTTACTTGACAATTTCGTATTGGGATCACTAGGACTTGGGTTTTTTTTGTTTTTCCCCAGTCTTTTCCTTGCTATTCTTTATTATATAGCTTTCTACCTAGAAAATACTTCTATCACTGCCTTATTTAATCTCTTCCCACAAAGAAGCTGTTCCATACCGTGACCATCTCATTATTCCTCTTTTTATTTTTTCTAGTTCTTTGATATCCTTTTTGAAATAAAACATGATTCATACAGGGCTTAAGACATATTTTAAATTTCAGTAATAATATCTTCTGTTAGGAGCACAGGAAAACAGAAAGCATGATTATTCTTACTTTATCTTGCTTCACAAAGGTGCTACTTCAGTGAGTCACAATAGTTGTTTCTTGTTTACAGAACTGTTAAAGAAGAATCATAATAACAATATTGGTTTTGACAATGTTTATTTGCAGTACCTCCAGCTATATTCTCTTTTAGAAGCCCACAGCTTTTCTGTAGTGAAAAGAACACCCATGCATCCTTCAAAGCTAAAGAATTTTATAGAAAAGTCTCTGATATCTCTTCTATTTGAAATACGTGTTACAACTGAACTTCACAGAGGCACGCACTGCAGATTTAGAAGTGTTATTTAGATTTTTTTCTAAAAAAGATAGTCTATTGGGTTTTGTGGGTTAAACGTAGTTTCAGGACCAACTACAGGGACTTCAAATGTAGAAAAAAACACCCTTAGCTGACTGTGTAAGCAAAGAGCCTTGGGTCTATTCATGTTGTGAATAGAAGCTGTTGTAATTGTAAAACATTTTATTGTTTCCAAATTCACATTAATGTTTTCAGAATTAAATTTGCTGAATAATTGGGTTAAGATAGGACAGTCACCACATGAACTGCAGAACACGAGACCACCCTGGCTTAACAAAGAGTTTTGCATGTGCTTAAAAGCAAAAAAGGAACGTGCAAGCTATGGAAAGGCATCCAAATAGCTATTGAGGACTACAAGAACCTTGCCTGGGCATGCAGAGATACAGAAAGGAGGGCTAAGGCTCAGCTAGAACTTAAAGTGGTCAACGGATGTCAAGTACAACAAGAAAGGGTTCTTCAGGTACATGAGCAGCAAGTGGAAGCACAGGGAAGACATAGGCCCATTACTAAACAGGGCAGGGAAACTAGTCGCTAATAATGCTGACAAGACAGAGGTTCTCCATAGCTTCTTTGCCTCTGCCTTTACCAGCACAGCTGGACCTCAGGTCACGAGGTTATGTAGGTAAAACAGTGCATGTGTTGACCCACCAGTAGTGGAAGAAGGACTGGTCTGCCGTTTCTTGTAAGGGTTCAACCCACTTAAATCTATGGACCCAGACAGAATCCACCCCAGGGTGTTAAGAGAAGTTGCTGAAATTGTTGAAAACCCACTGTCTGTAATATTTGAAAAGTCATGCAGACCTAGGGGTGTCCCTGATAACTGAAAGAGGGCAAATGTAATGCCCATTTACAAGAAGGGCAAAAAAGAGGACCTGGGAAACTACAGGCCCACTAGTCTTACTTCAGTCCCTGTGAAAGTAATGGAATGAGTCCTCCTGGAGATCATTATTAACCCGATGAAGCAGGTGATGGGGAAAAGCCAACATGGATTTTACCAAGGGAAAATCATGCCAGACTAACATGATCACCTTCTACAACAAAATAACCTCTTTTGTTGACATGGGGAGAGCAGTAGATGTTGTTTACCTGGACTTCAGCAAAGTGTTTGACACTGTTTCCCACAGCCTTCTCCTGGACAAACTGGCAAAATACAGATTGGATGGGTGATCTGCAAGTTGGGCAGGAAATGGACTAACAAATAGTACTCAGAGCATGGTGATCAATGGTTTTTACTCAGGCTGGCAGCCTGTCACAAGTGGGATCCCCCAGGGGTTGATACTAGATCCCATGCTGTTTCAACATCTTCATACATGGTCTGGATGATGGGATTGAAAGCACCTTCACCATTTCTGTTGATGAGACTAAACTAGATGGTGAGATGAACACATCAGAAGGGAGAGGCATCTTACAGAGAGACCAGGACTGTTCTTGGAACAGTCTGAAGTTTAAACAGGACAAGTGCAAAGTCCTGCACCTGGGTTGGAATAACCCAAGAGACCCATACAGGCTACGGTCTGGGTGGCTGGGGAGCAACCTTGCTGAAAGGGACCTGGAGGTCCTAGTGGACAACAAGCTGAACATGAGTCAGCAGCGTGCTGCTGAAGGATCAAGACAAATCAGATCCTGGGTTGCACCCTGAGGGGCATTACTTGCAGAGATAGCGACATGATCATCCCACTCTACTCAGCGATTGTCAGGCTGCACCTGGAGTATTGTGTCCAGTCCTGGTCCCCACAATTCAAGAAAGACACAGAGATACTGAAGAGGGTCCAGAGGAGGGCCACGAAGATAATAAAGGGGCTGGAAAATCTGCCCTATGAGGAAAGACTGAAGGAGTTAAGTTTTTTCTCCCTGAAGAAGAAATCAAAAGATTCTAGTACTTAAAGGATGGTTACAAAGAGGACGGAGGCTCTCTCTTTGCATGGAGTAGACAAGGATCAAAGGGTACAAGTTGCACCAGGAGAAGTTTCATCTCAGTATATGAAAGATATTTTTTACAGTGAGAACAATCAGTCACTGGAACAACCTCCCCAGGGACGTGGTAGAGTTGCCATAATTGGAGGCTTTCAAGATGTGATTGGGCAGGGTGCTAGATAATCTCATCCAGCCTCCCTTTTCCACAAAAGGTTGACCTTTCCAACCCAGGCATATTTCATTTTGAATATTTAATTTAAAAACAAAAAGCAAATATTTCCTTTACTATTTTGAAGATATGATCTGCTCCATTACAATTTTAACTCAGGTATCATAAAAACTGTAGTCAGACAATGGGATTACCTCTACTGACTGTACACATCTAATCTTCATTAAAGCCATTGTGGGTACGGAAACAGCATTCAGCTGGAACTGATATTCATCTGCAGGTTTTTAGGATGTCAGGTTAATGCCTATGGGATAACCTAGCATCTTCATTCCAACTCTCCTACTGGTGGGTAACCACTGGTTTTAATACTGCACATCTTGTTGAGTGTGGACAACATGAGGGAATATTTACTAATCTATCAGGTTGGAAGAGCTAGTAATGCTTACATTGTAGAGTCCATTGAGAAACTAAAGGGAAAACATCTCTGAGTGATGGGACTAAGGAGCAGAGCACAGTGAATGTGTGAACTTTCTGGCTTTTGCATTTTTATTCTCATATTGCTTAATATATATGCTAGAACATACTGTTATTAAACACATGGAGCATTACCATAATCACATAATCACAATCATATAACACCCCAAGCGGAAAAAGGACTAATTTCCTCAGTAATCATCATCCCCTTGATTTATCCTACAGACAGAATGCTGTTTTCTAACACTGTCTGGTTCTCAAATTGGGAATTTGACTTAGCATAATTTACCTGGAGGGCTATCTGTCTGCTCAGTGAAACCAATAATCTTTAAGCATAAGGTCCTCCATAATTTTTATAATTTCCTTTTAATTTAAACTTTTGTCATAATTCTGGGTGTTCAGTAGAACAAAAGTCTTTTATTACTATAATACCTCTTTCAACAGGTCCTAGACTGAACTTTCCAGACATTACTGTAGTATAAGTAACAGAAAGCACTGAAAAAAGCCCAAAGAAACATAAGCACTTCAGGCCTCTATTTAATTAATCTTTAAGTAGTTGGTCATTACATATCTTAAATTACCTTACTAATTTCATAAGTTCATATAACTTTAAGAAACTTTTTGGTGTTTTTTTTTTAGGCATAGCTCAACAATATGTTATTTAAAAATAAGACTCTGAAACTAAACCAACTTACTTTCAGAAATTCCCAAACTTTGTAGAATGCATTTGGATCCAAATTTTACAACTAAAGTCTATCTCTAATTAGAACAGAGAGATCAGCCAAAATAAATATTTGATATGTGACTTCCCCTGTACCTTTAAAATATTGAAGTAGCACTTGAAAACTGTAGTACTAAATTTGTGGATGACCTCTTTCGGAATGGCTTATCAATGTGCAGAAATGTCAATATGCCAAAGGCTTCCTCTTAAAGCCAATTATGACAGCTATTTTCTAGGTGTGCCTTACTTCCTAAAGAACAGGAAAGAGCCACTCGACATCCATATTTGATATAAACAAGAATAAGGAGGCTATAAGGAGAGAAAAAAAATTATCCCACCTTATCTGTGAAATTTATGTCAAATTGCATGAGGAAGATATAAATAGAGGTAGTATACATTTGGAAATAAAATTATACATTAAACTAGTATTACATTTTATTGAGACTGCTTGACCTTAATTCTTCTCAAAATGTAAGCAAGAATATCCCAAAATTATTTAAGATTTGGGGACCTTAGTTCTGTCCATTTTGTAGGAAATTTTCACAGAATTTCATTTGTATTGAATGCTTTGCGTACTGAATGTCAAATGTCAAATATAAGGTATATGTAAAATATGTTATTAAGCAAACACTTGAAAAACTTATTCTGTAAATAGCCTAACCAATGTTTCAGTGGTTTGCAAACTTTTCTAGGTATGTGTGAAACAGTTGAAAATGGCTGAACTAATTTCCAGAGTGACATCAATGAAAGAATGGTGTTACTTTAAAACTGACTAAAAATACAGTTTAGGCTACGCATGTTGTGTAGAAAGTATGTGTCTGCTTTTACAGAGCAAACACCAATCAACAACAGCATATCTGAATTTTCTATGAAAACAAAATACTATTCAGTTTCTTGCTTTATACATTCATGTTCCACATATATTATTAAAGAAAGCAATGACATTTTTCCCACAGAAATTGCTTCCATGATAATACCAAGTTATGGAATTTATTGCCTCAAAACACAGTGGCATTGACTAACATATTTTATCTTTTACTCATGTTCGGAATGTCAAATATAAAATATTTTGTTGTGATCATTCATTACATTTTTCAGCTGATTTTGAGTGTGGTTCTGTTGTGCTGGTGATGATCAAATTTTGAAAAAAACAAAAATACATAAAAATGGAACAACATACAAATTTAAAACTCTTTACCTAAACTTTGGTCATGTTGTCTTTAAAAGCAGAACACATTTGGTCTTTTGAAAGTCATATTTCAGCAATACTATGCCCAGGTAGCCGCCTTCCTTCCCAATTTCTTCTGAATTTTTATCCTAGCAAAAACTGCTCATGACATTCGTACTTGTGGATCAAAATAAAACGCTGTGAAGCTGATGACTTCACTTATTTTTTACATTGTGGCTCCCATTGAGTGAGTAATGAAAATGACAGGGCAAGAAAGTGAAAATAACTGCGACTGGATTTTTCAGAGCAGCTTTGCAGTAGGCCAGAAGTATAAAGTTGAGACTTTCAGAAAAGAGTTTCCCCATATACTTTGGACAGACAAGTGATCAGAACAGCAGCTCTTCTCCCATACTCTGCCTGTCTTCTAGGTCTCATTCTTCCTGTTTTTCCTCCTGAAGCTTTGTTATTTCTTTTTAATTATTCTTTACCACTCNCTCTTCTCCCATACTCTGCCTGTCTTCTAGGTCTCATTCTTCCTGTTTTTCCTCCTGAAGCTTTGTTATTTCTTTTTAATTATTCTTTACCCCTCATTTCTTTTTTTTTCCTTTTTTTTTTTTTTCTGTAAATCCCTTTCCTTGAAATGCATCTTTTCTTTGCAGCCTCCTCCTAGGGCCTTTGTTTAATCATCCTTTTTTCTCTTCTACCCCCTAATTTTCACTGTTGCCTTGGTACTTTCTTGTCTTTTTCTACTCACTCCTTCCTCTGGTATTACATACACTGCTACCTCCTTTCAGGGTTGTCATCTCAGTTTCACCATTTGGTCTCCATCCACCTACAATAAAGACTCACAATACAGAAAAGGCAGAGAAGTCTGCTTGCTGATTACTCAGAAAACACGGAAGAAATATCTTCATGCTGGCACAGCCGAAAATATGCAGCTGAAAAGCTCTCTGCTGCCTCATGTCTCAATGAGCTGTTAGAGGAATGACCCACTTCATACCTCTTGCAAGCTTTGGCTGTCTCTTCTTTCCTCAACCTGCTCCAACAGTAAGCTCTTTAATGCCTATTAGAGGTAGCAGCTCAGAAGTATTTTGTCACAGTAGTAGATGATGTATGTTATGAATTGCTTAGAAAATAAGTGTATGTTCTTGTTCAGGTCAGATGAAAGTGGCCACCTAATTTAATGGGTTGCATTGTCAAAGAAAACTGAAGATTGCTAGAAACAAATTTATAGTTATTTTGCACTCGTCATATATCTGTCAGGCTGCATGGACATGTATTGCAAGCATAATGTTGGAAAGCACAGAGATTATGTTTGGTCTAATGGAGCCTGACATGAACAGAAAACATTGGCATTCAGTAGCTTTCCTTCACGTTTCAAATTGGAGAACTTTAATATAACTCCAAACAGAAGACAGGAAATTTGTAGAAATTCAGCTGCTATGTTATCAATATATTGATAATCTCCCTTGAATTATGCACTAGTGTCTGCTCCATTAATTACTTTATAATCCATGCAGATGGAGGTGTTTTAGGAAGTGTCTTCTGATGTTCAGAAGATTAAAAGCTTCTGATGAATAGATGTCACATGTAGCAAAAAACAGACTATAGGCTACACACAGCTATAGCAACAACAAAGACAATTAGATGATATGTTGGTTGGTTAAAAATAACCCAGCATTTTAAAAACTATCTCCCTTTGAACATGTTCACTTTTTTTAAGTATGGCAATGAACTTCCTTCATGCAATATCATTATCTGATATACTTTCCTCTTTTCTGAACATGCTGAACAAGGGCTGTATAACAATAACTAAACACAATTTTTTTTTTCAAAATTTAAAATATATGAATTGGATTCTTTAAGTTAAGCATCCTTGTAATGTTACAGATAGTTTCTCCATCATTTTCAAGCTGCAATGATAATGTAGTTTACTACAATACACTGTAATACTGGTTACAGTTCTCTCCCCTCACTGATTGACTCCAGTGCTGGCCAGCAGGAGAAAGGCAGCCCTCCTTGCTTTCTGCTATTCATGGGTATGGCATGTTGTTGCAGTCAAGAGACTAATCATATTTCTAAACTATTTTCCCTGACCTCTTCACCCTTCCGCCCAGGAAAGAAAACCAGAAATCCTCCCCAGCTACTGTCACGGCATCACCACCAGCTCTCTGTGACTTCTGCTGCTGCAGATACCACTGTTAATACCAGTCACATGGAAGAAGACCTGCCACACACACAGGACCTAGTGGTCTGGGGACATGGCTGCTCCCAGGGTCCTACCAGTGAAACATTAGCATCCATCTCTTGAAGACATGGAGAAAATATGGAGCAACATGGGAAGTCTGTGGCCTCTCACTGTTCTATCATATGAAGACCTGCTAAGCAATTCTTATTAATTGAGTTGAAAGACCTCTTTCCCAAATAACTATTTTTGTGGCCCATAATATTTCAAAGTTTATTTTTAAGGCATATTAAGTTTATTTGTGAAAACGTGTGTTGTGACCAGGGTACTAAGGAAAGTAATGGTGATATTTGATTAACAAATGATAAGCCTGTATTCTAAACTGTATCAGGTTTACACAGCAAGGTTTTGGTTGCAGGGGACCTGCAGCAGTAGCTTCCCTCAGAAGATACCAGAAGCTGCCCCTGTGTCTGGCAAAGTCAGTTCCAGCCAGCTCCAAGACAGTCAAAATATGCTGTGCAAAAAACATCTGGTAGAGAAGAGTGGGAATTTGAGGGAGAAACAACTCTGCAGGCACCAAGATCAGTGAAGAAGGAGGGGGAGGAGGTGCTCCAGGCACTGGAGCTGAGTTTCACCTGCAGCCCTTGGTGAAGACCGTGGTGACTCAGGTTGTTCCCCTGCAGCCCATGGAGGTCCATAGTAGAGCAGACATCCACCTGCAGCCCACAGAGGACCCCATGATGGAGCAGGTGTATGTGCCCTGAAGGAGGCTGAAGCCCGTGGAGAGCCCACGCTAGAGCAGGCTCCTGGCAGGAACTGTGGCATGTGGAGAGAAGACCCCATTCAGGAGCAGGTTTTCTGGCAGGAACTGTAACCCTGTGGGGGATCCACTCTGGAGCAGTCTGTTCCTGAATGACTGCACCCAGTGGAAAGGACCCATGCTTCTTAACTCCACCCTTAATGCTTAAGCAAGAGAAATGTTATCATCATTTTAAACCAGTCTTCATTTTGTAAGACATTGTCCAGTTCCTGGACAGTGTTTTTCCAGCTCTCAAATAACTACATGCATGGACAGAGTCTCTAGATTATGAAGAAAAACTTTTAATACAGTCAAGATTATCAACAGGAACACTCTCAATACATATATTTGTAGTTTCAACTTCTGATGAGCAAATATAATTATTATAAAACAAGAAGGTGAAGCAAACAAACAGATTTAAAATTTTGTAGTGAGTCAGCAAGTAAATCTGTTTTTTCCCCCTTCCTTGTACAACAAATACATTGAGTAGAGTACATCATCTTCTTTTAGGTACTCACTGAAGAACGAAGTTAATACAAGGAGGCTTTGGAAAGATTGGAGGAGAACCATTTGCTCAAAAAAATCAGTTGTGTTTTATCAGGTGAGAGTCAACCACTGGTTTTCACACATGTTGATAAATTTAAAATCAAATACAGTGTTCAGAATGTTGCCTTTTTATGACAGCAACCCATGATTTGTTGAAGCAAAATTGCTTCATTGCACTCTCTGTTATTTATTGTATAAAAAGGGCACACTGAAATGTATTATGAGTAGTAGTTGAAAAATCAAACTTTAAATGTATCTCTGACCTTTTGAACAAACCTCTCTTTTTCTTTTTAATGTTCTGTTTCAGAAGTTCATATCAAAGTAATTTTCTGTCCTTTAAGATAGCAATTATGATACTTGACCAATTTATATAATTTTTCATCTTACATCAGCAATTAATCCTACCAACATCTATGACAGAGTTTTAAGTGTTATTACCAACATTTTATCAGTGAAGATAAGAATTACATATTCAGACAAAGTTTTATTTCATTTCTTAACAATCCTGTATTTTTTATGGCTGATATTATGTAGCTTGTAGTACCATTGATATGGTCAAGATATCCTTGCAACAAATAGCTACTCTATCTTTCATTGAAATGAAAACTCTTAATACTGCCTGAACCATCCTGAAAAATGACTCAAGATAAAAATATATTGTGCACTGCTCATATTATTTACATTGTAATTTTCCTCTAAGACTGAATATTTTAAAAATACACTAAGATAATAAGTAGAAAATTAATCTTTCTTCTTTCTCAAAAGTCTCAAATTTCAGAAGTGCTTGCTAGAATATTCTGAGATGCTACTAAGTGTGATCGTATTCTAGTGAACATATAGATATATGAATTTAATTTTAGTGGTCATTTCAGGAGGAACTGATATTATGCTATACCCTGTTAAGTTACACTGAAAACTGATCTGCTCTTTTGTGGGGGAAAGCTACTAAAAAAAGCTACTTTCTGGGGAAGATTATGGAACAGTTCATCTTGGGTACGCTCAACAAGCACATTCACAACAATGAGGGGATCAGGCCCAGTCAGCATTGGTTCATGAAAGGCAGATCCTGCTGGACCGACCTGATCTCCTTCTATAACAAGGTGACCTGCCTAGTGGACGAGGGAAAGGCTGCGGATCTTATCTACCTCGACTTTAGTAAGGCCTTTGACACTGTCTCCCACAACATTCTCCTGGAGAAGCTGGTGGCTCATGGTGTGGATGGGTGCACCCTTCACTGGGTTAGAAACTGGCTGGATGGCCGTGCCCAGAGAGTGGTGGTGAATGGAGTTCAATCCAGTTGGTGGCCAGTCACAAGCAGTGTTCCCCAGGGCTCAGTTTTGGAGCCAGACTTGTTTAATGTCTTTATCAATGATCTGGATGAGGGAATTGAATGCACCCTCAGTAAGTTTGCAGATGACACCAAGCTGGGTGGGAGTGTCAATCTGCTCGAGGGCAGGAAGGGTCTGCAAAGGGATCTGGACANTTTTTTTTTTGTTTTTTTTTGTGTGGGGGGGGGGATGATGGTTGGACTAGATGATCTCAGAGGTCTTTTCCAACTTAACAATTCTATGATTCTATAAATCCAGTAAAGGGATTTATAGGATTGGTTTCAATTCATGTTAATTATGTCCTATTGGCAGTTACAGACTGATTAAGTGATTCTTAGATGTGCATGTACCTTTACTGCAAGGGCTGGCAGAAAAATGTTTGCTTTCTGAAAGCAAATATTTTTACCAAAAATGTATTTATTTCTGCTTTTTTTAGTTTGAATTTGAGATCTGCTTGCACTCAGAAACATCCACAATTTAATTTGGTCTCACTAGTAATTAACAGAGTTTATTGTAACTAATTTTTTGCTGGCAAATATGGAGTCATTGGAAAGAATAATATATCAGTTAAAAATAGCAAATTATCTTGTGGTTGGAGAGCTTTTTGAAAACATAGGACATGAAGCTTAAGCCCTTTAGCTGAGAAAAGAATGTCAAACTTCTAAGCTATCAGATGTTCCAGTTGATATTTGAAGGCTGTATGATATGTGTGCCCACTGCTGTTTAAAATAGTCAAAGGTAATTGTTCTAAAATGAGATGTGATTTAGCCCAGGGGCCTGTAAGGTGATTATATTTGCATTCTTTGGTAAAAAAAAACAAAATAAAACAACCCCCCCAAACAACAAACCCCACACTAAAAAACCAAACCATACAAACCCTGGGTCTTTGATACCTAAAATTGAATCCCTAAAACTCTTGGACACACTTAATCTTACTCCTATGCACGTCTTCATCAGTAAAAGAGTATAAATCATCATCATTCATTTCATAATTATCTTAACTTGTAGTCAGGTCACAAACCTGTAGTTAAAATTTCCTAAGCACTCTGATGTTATTACGAGGAACACTATAGAAAATTCCAGAGAAAAAAATACAATGGATACCATGCTTGCTTACTTACAATTTGGATCAAGAATTACTTTTCTTTCAAAGGTTTCTTCCGAAAGATTTAACAATTGTTTGGATTATCTAGAAGTTCACTTTTAGGCCCAGAGCAGTATCACAAGGATACCATTTGGCCCTAAATACAATGTATTTTATGAACCTTATAATTTTTTCCTGCCACTATTTTTGTTTACACAGAGTTAGTCCATGTCTTTGGTACTCCTACCCCTGATCTCAGTTTTTACTACAAGGACCAAATAGTGGTTTTTAGTTATTCAGACTAAGTTAGAAAAAAGTAGATGGCCCTAAATCTTATGAAAATGAGAAAAAAACAAAACGAAACTACTGCTATAGTTGAATAAGGACATAGAAGGCTAGTCAATCAGGTATTCCAGGGGAAAAAATAAAAGGCAAAATAAAAGCTAAAAGTACCCACATTCTCCAACGTATCTCCACAGCTGCTCCCCTTTTCCTTCCAGCTGAGCAGGCCAAGTGTTTTCATAAAGTTTTTCTTCTCCTTAGAAGTTTCACTTACTCAGAATGGAAACAGATAGCGTCATGTGATAACATGACCCATCTTATGGTGAATACAAAGTGCCCAAAATACTATCATTGAAAGAAGTGTTTGAACTGAACTGCCATACAGTAATTTAGCAATAGAAGCAGATTAATAAAAATTTGCACAGTTGCAAACAAGTCACAATTATAAACCCTGAAAAGTCAATTGCATTACAGATGTTTGAAATATATCCATTAGTCTCACAAATTTCACCTAGGTCTACCCATATCTTTGGAGCTGACAAGGATTAAGACACTTTCTGTCTGTCTTTGCATTTCTCTGAAGGTATTGGAATTCAGAACTTTGTTGCATTTGTCCTAACTTAAATATATTCTCTCCTTTATTCAGGAAAAGTACTGTAGACTCTCAAGATTTATTTTTTTTAGTCAATATGAAAAATACATTATGTTCCATTATGCTCTAGATGGGAATTTGTTCAGACTACTCTGTTCTAATTCTTAATCAACTAACCTGAAGAAAACGGGAGGAAAGCAGTTCTGGGTTAATTAATTTTGGATGCAGTTACCCAAAGTGTGTAACAGCACACACTGAAAATCAATTATCTAACTGTCAATTCCCATTGTTATCACATTTAAAATAAAGAGCGTATAACATTGAGGATTTCATAGAAACAAAATTTATTGTACCCTCACTCAAAAAATGTGTCCCTCCCTGCTATTTAAGTAACACTATAGGAATTCCTACCCCTCATAGTGTCTTGATGAATAGCATACATGATTAACTCGTGTGTTGGTTAATATTTCTCTCTTGCTGAAGCTAGTTCTTATTTCCCGTCAATTTGAGATGTCAGAAATGAATTTACTGCTGCCTTTGAATATTATCTCAATTATGGGATTGAAGTAACTTAAACTAGTCTCATGAATGTAAATGTTTTAGACAGAAACCATCATGACAAGTAATACAGGAACACTGCAACACACAAATGTGCTAAGACACTGCTTTGATTTCCAGTGGTAATTACTTGATAGGGATTTTATTAAAATATGTATTTTCTCCAATCACATAAGAAGAGTCAGTATTCAATGGCTACTTTTCTATGTCCCCCTTCCTCCTTTGGAAAATCAAATAAGTATAGAATATACCTGACTAAAGTAGTTAAGCTGCTAAGATAATTACTTTTACACAAGCAAAAGTTGTGGTAAGAACATGTGCCACAGAAAACATGAATAGAGATTGAATATTCATGTCGCTCCATAAGTACATTTTTGAGCATTATAAGAAATTCTAATTAACACGTCCAAATGAAATCAAAGCACCCCAACATATTTTTCAAACAAAGTGCAGAAAAAGGGAACTCATTGCCACATTACATTGTGGAAAGTAAAATATTTATGTAAATTACAATCCAACAATTAGTCACAATCATTCACAGGGCACTGATATGGATTAAATCAAACTTGAATAATTTTCCTGTTATATGTCATTGTACAGTTCTGTGAATACTAATACTGCTACAAGTGTGGCTGGGAGTAAGAAGGCAGAACAAACAGGAAAGAAGGCAGAGAGCAGGACAGACTCTTTCAGTTTTTGCCTCACTGTGATACACTTGCCTACTGACCCACTATTAGCTGCTATCTGAGGCATGATACCGGGCAGGAAGGAAGGACCTATGTTCTGAACTATTATGGGACATTCTTGCATTCTAACGTGGTGTATATGACTGTGGTGAAAAGGCAACATGAGCTCTTGGATAGACTAGAAAATTGTTAAAAGTACACTTCCTGACCTTTTAATTTTAATGACATTTATTTGAGAATCCTTCCATTTTACCAATGCTTACTTGGTACTCTTAGGTATACTATGGTGAAGTAATATTGTATTTATCCACTGTATCTAAAACAAGAATTCTGCCCAATATACTTTTTAAAGTAACTGAGATCTCTGATTTTTACTGGGTCTGTATTTATAAAGTGATGAATGTTTTCAGAAATAATTCACTAGCCTGTATGGTACCTTTTATCTATGTTTCTTTAACATTAATGAAAGCAGGAATAAGTAAAATCTCTGTGCTCGTAGTTCAGCCTTTAGGTCACCATGAAAAATGACTGCTATTTAAAAACAATATCGTACAGATTCCTCCTTCTTATGGAGGTCTTACCCATAAGTTTTCCATCTCAGAACACACAGTGAGCAAGACCTGCATGTACTGAGACACTGCAGTCTTTTAGCACTTTCACAAATCAGGTTTACTTAGCTTTGTTTTAAGCAAAATGTCTCCAGTGTACTTCAGAAAAATCTCCATGAAAATCTAATGAAATACAATGGACTTGGTTGATTTTTCACTAAACGTAGTTTTGAATTTTTTATATTCTATTGGATTCATTTGAGTCACTTCCTACTTACCTTGCCATGTCCTAAGCCAGAATTCAGTCTGCTATGTCTTCAAAAGAAAAACTAAAAGTCTGTTCATAAGATATATTCTTGCCAAACTGATTGATAGAACATACTGCCAAATATTTTAGTATGGGTTGTTTTGTTTGGTTTTTTTCACCCAGCTTAGTTTGTATAGCATATGGCTGTGTACAGAGTAACACACACTATGTCTTTGAACTCTGGGGAAACCAGGCCAACATCCTGAGACACTAGGAAACAGCACACTTAAGATGAAATCAAAACAATTCAGGAAAATAGGGGAATGATAAACACAAAATGTTCCTTTAAAGAAAATAGGAAAATATCAGTAGAGAAGTAAATTTTTCTGAGTGGTTCCCAAGCGTACCAGATACCTTGTTTTGTTGCTATTTTTAAAGGAAAGTTTTGTTTTTGTTTCTACAACTTTCCAGCTTGAAAAAAAAGTATATAACTTGATGTTTTGAAATACATTGCAGAATTTGCTAACATTGTGAAGAGTAACTCAGTTTAACAGCAAACATGTGCTCCATACTTTCAGGAAACAAGCATTGTCACACAGGAAGAATGGTTGTAGAGCATCTGCAGTAATTTTTAACTGTAGGGATGTAAAACATCACGTCAGGCTAGCCACTCTTAGGATTTCAAAGTTGCTAAAAGGCATCTGTATTCACATGATACAGCTGAAACAGCTGCACCATGATGATCAGCATAAAGCAGAACTAACCACATCTGGTCTAGTTGCTAAAATAATTTTCAGCTCCACTGTTGAATTCCTTTTGTCTGATCTATGTATTTAATGCATTTTTTATCTTGGAATCTGACATCATTGCTTACAAACTGCTATAGTTTGACAAGCTTCTATGTCTATTAACTGAAAAAAGGAAGAAACTATCCATAACATCTCTGCTTATTCATGGGATGCACAGCAAACTAGACCTTAAACCTGAACCAGCAAACTTTGGGACTGGAAACTACATAGCTATTTACATACATCATTGACCCATCTAATTAGACTGCATATGGTGCCACACAAATGTATCAGAGAGTTAAACTGTTATCAGAAACAGAACTAGCTCTCCATGGAGCTGGGCTGTGACAGCTGGTTCAGCATGCGCTGGTGTTGTGAACACCTCACTTTAGAAAAATATGGATGATAAAATCATGTCTGTTCTGTAAGCAAGAGCAGAAGGTCTCACTGTACAACTGCTCACTTCTGGTTGTAGTTTTGGCTGGTAGTCACCAGTCTATATGGAAAGACCTGCTCTACCATTAAAGGAGGCCTCTGTCTTCATGGTTGATAGGAGCCTGAGATCTCAAGCTGATGGAAGTGCTTTCCTACACCCTCAGGTAAGGTACATAGGAGAAAATACAGAGAATCAGCAGTCTTGACACACTACGCCTGTTGGTCTCATCCTTTCTTCCAAGCTAGCTTCTGAAGATGATTGGTACAACTATATTTATGCAGTTTAGTCCAGTTGGGTTTGTCAGTTTTTCTCTGAAACCTTTCCAAAAGGATTCCTTAGGGGAATTTCTCAGAGTGATGCCAGGTTTCTAGATCTGCTCAGAGGTGGGAAAATGGACACCTAACTGACAGACCTATTAGGAGCAATTAGGAGCTCAACATGGGAGGCAGAATGGACCTGGTGTTCTCCAGGTCATAAACCTGTAACCAAGAGCCAAAAAGTCAATGAAATAAATTTTCTGCCAAGCAAAATCTTGTGCATGGTCAGTAAGGGTGCAGAGCAGGCTTCTGTCTGGCTTCTTACAGAGCTAGCACCTAGGGAGTGCCAGCAGCTGGGAGACAAAAACAAGAACTAAAAAGTGAATGCAGAAATTGGTGAAGATACAGAAATTGGTAAAGTACAGGGAAAATAGAAGTGGTGTTTGAGGCTGTATGCAACTTTCAAAGTCAGTGCTATGAAGGTGGTAACGCTGCACTGATTGGGGTGGCCACACCTGTGAGGTGTTGTGGTAGGCATCTGCTACAGACAGCCTAATCAAAAAGAGGAATTGAACCATGCATCTTTAAGAAGGGTGAGATGGAGGATCTAGGAAACTGGAGGATGTATAGTCTCATCTCAGTCCTTTGGAAGATTATGGAGCAAAATGGAACAAATTTGATGGAAAGCCATTTCTCATCACATGAAGGACAAGCAAGTGTTTGGAGACAACCAATATTGATTTACCAATGGAAAATCATTCCTGAGCAACCTGTTAGCCTTCTATAAGAGGAAAGCAGTGGATGTCATTCACCTTAGCTTAGGATGGCTTTCAACATAGTCTAATATACCAGCCTTGTATGGTCAAAGGTGAAGAGGCATTTCTTCCAGATATAATTAAAAAAGAAAAAATCTTAATGAGAATACCAAGTATTAGAACAGGTTTCACTGTTGTTGTGAAATCTCTGCCCTTGATGGTTTTCAAAATTTTTTTATTAAATCCTGAGGAACTTGACATAACTTAGAAGTTAGACTGCTTTAGACATCTAGAGTTCTTCCCAACCTATTGTTTTTCCCCAGTGATTCCATGACTGAAATGTAAAATTCAGAAAATGAAGATGTTTGTCTATCTTAAAAGGTGGGGCCAGATGAAAGAGATAAACAATTTAAGAGTGAAATAATACATACTCATATTAGTACTTGTTTTAGATCTATTCTTTAGATTTTGTACATACCAAAAAATCTACAAGCAGATCTAGATGCTGAAGATCTTGATCAGAACACTATCAAAATATGTATATCAAATGTATTTTAAAGTAAATTTACATAAATAGGCATGTCAAACAAAAACTAAAATGTTGGTCTGATCTCGCTCACTCATTCTGTATTATGTATAGGTTTATATATTGGCATCTGCCATAAGTTAAAGTAATGTGAACATACATTTTTTTGAACTGTATTTGCATATTCCGTACAAGCAGATTTTTTTCCAGAGATGATTCTGAAAACCAGAGAAGATGTTTCTGGAGACCAGAGAGGATCTTTTTCACCTTCATACAAAACTTGTTGTTCCATAAGAAAGACAGGGAGAAAGAAGAGGATTTCCTTTCTTTTAAAGGTTGGCAGATTGCTACAGATTGAGAGGATGCAGAGGAATGCACTTTTAAGCCTCGTATCTTTTGTTCATGTGCTCAAGGTTAAAACTCAGTGCCAGATTTGGAGTTAAAAAGAACAATTTCTGACAGGTCAATATACTATCAGAGGGTTTATACCAGGCAGGAGGGGAAGTTAGTCCCCTTTTTGTAGATTGGGGTACAGATTATTTCATAATAAAATCTTGAGAGTTTAGCTTAGTAAATTTCTACAGCACTGATCTAAGATGCTGGGTAGTTTTTTGCTGCCTTTTTTTCTCCTCTGACATACTATAGATTTTGAGCTTTCATACATAATTTGGTGAAAAGAGCTCAGAAATATTTTTGCCTTCATACTGCTGTGAGCAGCAGACATTCAGAAAGCCATTCTGAACAGGACATTTATTCCATGAATGTCTGTGGTTACAGTAGTTACAATGGACTCAGATGACTCCCTCCTTTTCTGTGTTCCAGTAAACAGGAATTTGACACAAGTTCAGGTTCATATGGGGAGCATCACTAGTAGGCCAATGTGAATATATGAGAATTAAAAGTCATCATCAGCCTTTTATTTGTGGATGAAATGGTCAATTTCTAGTGGAACTTCTGGCAGAAACCTAGACTAC
>VZTL01020320.1:71522-99930 GCA_013400535.1 Scopus umbretta | reverse complement strand
GCTCTTCTGACCTGAAACATGACATATTCCTCGCTACACCTTTCTTTCCTGACCTGTAGAAAAAGCTTTCTGAACCTGTAGCAGTGAGCAGCCTGTGCATCTACACACACAGATCAGAAGGGCCAAACAGCCCTTCCTGCCTTGTGGAGCTCAATTTATCACCACCGAAAAGCCCTGCTCTGCCACAGGTGGGAACTGGCTCTGCTGGAGCTAACTGAAGCCTGAGGATTTGCATTACCTGAGAAGTGAAGGTCTGGGAAACAGCACAGAAATGCAGAATATTATTATTCATTAAAGCATTGTTTGTAATCAGGCACCTTTGCCCTTCTTCTTTCTTTGTCTAATCTTTTGTCCCTAGCCAGAATAATGAGGAAATTTAGACTACCAGTTAAAGTATTTTAGTACTGATAATTTGCAGTAGCTAAAACAATATGTTGACGTTAGAATGCTGTGACATATAAGCTGCTTAATTAGAGTTGCCATTTAATCTGTTTCTGTTCATTCATTTGCACTTGACTAATACAGGAAAGACAGTATACCCACCTAGGTTTAACAAACACGAGTAAATCTTCGTAGTGTGGAAACTGGAGTGTAATGATGATGTGTGCACAGAGCAGGCTCTAAATTTGTACCTTCAATCACATATGTGAATGCAAAGAGAGATCCATAACGGAACATGTGTTATTGTGCACAGATGTAGGTTCTCATTTCTAAATGTCTCCTGCAGTGGATAACATTAGCTTGCTGGTATATTTATGCTTTTATTACTTACTGAAACTTTCCATGGGACATAATTCTAAATTGTCCTTCTGTGGTTTAATAGGGTCTATGGGATTTTATTCGTCAGCCCAGCAAGGCATTAGTGAAAATAAAAAATATTCATGGTGTTCGTTGTGCCATAAATAGATCAAGAAGATACACTTGGACTTTAGATGGAGGGTAGATACGCGTTACACAGGTGAAACACAACCAGTAAGAGCCCTTTATACTATGGAGCAATCTAAAGAGGCCCTGAAAGGGTGAAATTACATTTACACTCCCTCTAAGGCCCTTTTATTGCCCATGCAGAATTCACATCTCTTTTTCTCGATAAATAAGACAACATTCATAGTAAACCTTAGTTTGCTTCCTACTTTACCTGATACATACAATAAGGGAAATGTTCAAAGCCTAGAGTAATGGAAGAGCTGAGTGAAACGCATGTATATGCAGACACCTGTGCACCTGCTCTGCCCCCCACGTCATTAATGCAACCGTTTCTCTGCAAAACAAAAGTGCTAGCTGTTGGCAATGAAGTGAGAGCTAAAAGTAGGCAAGATTTTTGTTGAGAATATATGTGAAAGCTAGAGAAGAGTTAATATTGTTGTGCTACAGAAGAAGGAGCTAGAATTACATCAGAAAAAGAGAAGTCAGCACAGAAGCAATTTTCAAGATGAAATTCTGACTGCGGTCTTGGGGTCCGGGCTGGGAAGAACATCCATGCATCTGTCTTGGACACAAACTCTGCCCATTCCCAATGAAGTGGCCCAGTGAAATGGCCCCTCTTCTGACATTTTTACTCAGGAAAGATAACATGGGATTGTTTTTACTTCTGTTTTTCAGTTAATGACAGAAGCAGAAGTACCTAAAGTGCTACAGAAGATCATGTTCGCAGCCTAATCAGAAGTGGGAGTGTTTGAAATCCCCAACTACTAATTTTAGCCCAACTTGCAAAATCAGGGAGATAGATAGTTTAGATGAGTACATGTGAACTCCAGCCCTAGAATTTTTGAAGTTTCACCTACCACAAACAACAAAAGGCATCTCAGAAACTCAGGGGAAGCAAAAGTGGATGGTCTGATATTCATCACCCCACCACTAAAATCTTTCAAGGCCAAAAAATGTGGATAGCATAACAGGAGAACTCAGACTGAGAAATACAAGATAAAGAATAGTGCAGCGTTCTTCAAATGATGGATTAATTTTTCAGCATAGCTAAAATTGCTATAACCTCAGTTTCATGAGTCAGCAAGTCTGGTAATATTAATATATAGTAAAAAAAAAGTAAGGTAACACCTGTTTTTTTATTCAACTAAGCTAAATTTGGGTATAAAACCAGACCTGCTTTTCATAATTAGAAATTTGGTTCAGCTACCATGAACCCAGGTGTATGTTTAAATGAAAAGATCTGATCTTCATAGGGATTAAGGGCACCTTTACACCACCATAATAGTTAAAGAGGGCTCAAAATGGTATTTACAAACCTGTATTTACTCATTTTAAAACCCCTTACTAATACAGTACAAAGTATAATACAGTACAAAGTGTAAAAGCAAATCAATATAAAAATCTTTTTCCTTGCTATACTTGAGATAAAGTTAATAGTAAAGTTTACTTTCCTTCCATATTTATGCAAATATCCTTACCTAAAAACAGTGTCAATTTTATTCCATTAAAAAGGTCAAGAAAAAAAAGGAAGCTTCCTTTTATTTTCCATTCACAAATCGTTGCCTGAGATCTTGGTGAAGTAAATGAATTTGTTTTGTTTAATTATTGATATTAAAATTGTTGAATCGGTATCTAAAACAAAGGATTAAGATCTGCAGTTTACAGAATAATCTGTAACAGGAAATTTCTCTTCCATTATGTATATTAGCATCCACAGCTGGGTCAGCAGATGGATGTGTGCTTAGAAGCTTGTAGGCGTTTTTCCCCACAAAACATTTGTTGAACAAAAAAATGTTTGAAGCAGGGTGGGCCTTAGTGGAACAGATCAAAATAGACACTCTTTCTTACTGCTTTTTAAAAGATACAGCTTTACCTATGCATTCTGCATTCAGCCAACAGCTACCACATGCAAATACAGCTCCACTACATCTTGCCATTCCTAAGCCTAGTAGCTTTTAAAGATGTTCTTGAAGTCCTTTGGTTTGCATCACTGATACAAATGGATCTTTCCCTGAAGTAGGCATTTTCCTTGCATCAGGGTTTAGGATTGCTACTTAAAGTGCAAACTTTTCCTGCCGCAAAAATATAGTTATTGGTTTCTGATCTTGCTGATGTAAATCAGTCAATAGGTTCAATACCCCTCTGTACCTGGGGTAAACTAGGGTAGTCAGACTTTATGTGACACTTGGCCACAAGCAAGCCAAGCCATGTCTATCTCTACACGCAGTCCCACCTAACGTAGCGCGTGGAATTACACAAAACCACATTCTGTCAAAATGCAGTGTCTTCAGACTGATAGAGGAAAGCGCATGCAACTGCTGTAGTCTCACTGGTGCCGTCTGATAGTCTTATACACCATGTAAGACCAAAATGATTGTTTTCAGAAGAAACCATCTTGGGGATGGTAATTGGGGAGTTCACTTTCATCCTCATACAAGTCAGGCAGCTTGTCTGATTAAACAGCTGGATGCTCCTTAGAGGTGCCTGGCTTTGGAGAAGTTGACAGCATAATTATCAGGGATGAGCAAAGAGGTTTTGCCTAATTTTGAACCCACTCAGATGACCTAATTTTGAAATTTAGCCTTGAATTTACAACTTACTGATTTTACAGTGCCAGTGTAATTACACTGTAATTATACATTTCCATACTTGCCATAACATCACAAGGACTAATTAGATTGGGTGAAAATTCTATCCTGACTTGCACTGACTAGTAGTTAAATACATTGATCCTGTTGGTTGATTCAGCATTAATGAAAGTATTGGACACCAGCCCATCTGAATATAGCCTGAGTTACAGCGAATAATATAAATGAAAAAATGACTCACTGGATATAGCTTATAACATTTGCCCAGTATTTATTTCAGGAATTTGTAGCTGCTGTTGTTTTAATGAAAAGCTCGGGCGTGAAAACCTTGGTACACAGGTTATTTACTTCCCTGGATTCCATTGAATTTCCAGTATTGGGAGGAAATTGGTCTAGAGTGTGAATGTTCATGTAACTGCTGAATGCACTGAAATGTATTTGTCTTTATTATTTTTTACTGGAAAAGTTAAAGTTTGTCTTTTTATGAGTTAATTTTGTTGTAGAAGAACTGTCTATTAAATAGAAGTTATTAACAATTACTGTTTATGGACAAACTCATTTGAAAAGCTGCATGTTTAAAGGTTTTAACTACAATATTCCTTTTGAATGAGTTTTTTAAGTGACTAGTAACTTGTTGATATGTGCTACTACTCATTAATATAATGTCTTTCTCCTAATGTGCACTTTGCTTGTGTTCATTTGATTTCTTCTGCAGACAAAAGTCTCAGAAAGAGACGCGTAGCTACAGCACCAATAACGTGTAAAAATATCTATTACAGAAAAAAATGTGTCTACATTATAGTTTAAGTGCCAATGTGCTGTAGACCCAAAGAAATAATTCTTATTGGTAGAAATAGGTTTTTTATGTCCCAGTAATCATTTTGGTCCTTGTGCTACAGAGGGTCACAGCAAGGGGAAGATTCCCATCTTGGTAGAAAACAGAGCAATCCAAAAGACTTTTTTTTTCTTTTCCATCAGCAAACAGATTTGTTGACAGTAAGGCTCAAAAATGTGTCATTTCTGACCAAGATGTCACCAGGAAAATTGTGTCAGCTTCTGGTCACAAGCACACAGAAAGGAAGGGGAGGGGGGTATAGAAGAGCCAGAAATGTGATGGAGGTGCAGTCATCGGGAATGTGATAGGATCAACATCGAGTCCATGTCCTGAATTCAGAAGAACAGGAACTCACACTCAGGTCTCCCACATCCTTAATGAGTTCCCTAACTATCGGGCTGTTGAGCCATCCATGGTCTCTAATTGTGGAATTTCTGCGCTTTGTATACATTGATTAGACTTTTATCGGCTGAGACATGACATTAAGATCTTGGATTAAGGTCTGTGCACATCATATGTTGGCCCTATTCGAGGCATAGTTTTACACACACGTTTCTGTGTGTAAATAGATAAACACAGCTCATACTGAAGGTCACAGACAGAGCTGGGTTCTCAGCAAGCACAAATCCCCTGAATGAAGGGTTTCCACGTACTGCTAGGTATGTGTAAGCCCCATTAAACTTAATGGGAGACTAAAAGAAAAGCTCCACCTTTTGCCCAGGAGAGAAGGGGACCATCTGAACACCTTATTCTCTAAAATGGGCTGAGAGTTGAGAAAAGCCACTGCCTCCACTTTCGAAGAAGGAGGAGTTGTGGTGGGAAGTGGGCCACTTCCTATGTACTGCATGGCGCTCTGTGCTGCTCGCCACCGAGGTTGCGAGGGATCTGTTTGTTGGTGATGTTAACGGTAGCTCTGGGGAAGCAGAGCCACCTACAATCCTCCAGTGGTTATTACAGACCTTTGCCTCCCTCCTGGGAAAGGCTGAGAGCTGGGGTCCTGCCCCCAGACTCCATGTCATTGCTCAGATGGTGCAAGTAAGAGAAATCTAGTCCTCAACCCCATTTTTCAATATAGAAGCTCATAATCACTTGCAAGTTATTTTCCATATGAAAATTACAATTTCACCTGCCGGGCACTGCAAATCTACCTGGTACAATCCTCACAGCTCACCCTGGCCTGCAGCAGTGTCTGGGACTTGCATGGGACTTGCCCTTTCTGTTTGTTACCCTGAGCTTCATGCGGTTTGGAGGACAGAGCTCATGACAATGTCTTTGCTGGTCCATCAGTGAGCACTTGGGGTCCATGGGCAGCTGGTGAGTTTAAAGCAACAGAGGTTGGGAGGTTCTCTGAAAACCTCTCTACTGTACCGTAGACCTTCGATCGTGGCAAACTGAAATTCTGTATTGCATGCTCCTCTTTCACTGCTGAATGAAAGGAGCCTGAGGGATCATTAGTATCCTTCCATCACTTCCTCATTAGTTCTTAGATAGTGTTTTAATGACAGCTTGAGAGGCTCAGCATCCTGCCCTCTTACTATTTATGATCCCCACAGTGCTAATGTGCACTTAATGAGAAATTCTTGTCTTGCTTGTAAATCCTGTAGCTGGCATTCAATTTATTGACAGATGTTTGCTTGGGCCTCTTTAAAATTACTTCATAAATCTTCCAGGATAAAAGGCCTCAAGTTTGGTTATTAAGACAGGCCCTTGTTGACAGTTTCATATTTAACTGTTTGGAACTGGACTGTCAGGGCTGTAATGGAGTGCACGGCGGAGGGTTTGCATTCTTCGGGCTCATTTACCATGTTTTCTGCACCTATCAGGTTTTTTCTTTTTGAAGTGTGTTGACTGTCCCTTATAATCCCTTTAGTTAACTTCTCTCTGACCTCTTTGTGCACCGCACTTACTCATTTAGCATATCAGCGTGTCAGCTGTGATGAAGTGTTTATGCTGATATGAGCTGAGGGCTGAGCAAGCGCTACATGCCAGAACCTACTGGATGTAATGCTGATACGAACTGAGGGCTGAGCTAGCACTTCATGCTCCTGGAGCCTACTGGACATTTCACAGAAAGCCAGACGTTTGCCGCCTCCTTCTTCCACCCTCACAGTTTATTATTTTCTCCTGCTAGGTCTGGGGCCATGTTTTGGAAAACCTGGTAGAGGGCTGTTCCCAGCAGGTTGGGGCAACTGGGATTTGGAAAGAAATCCCCATGGCCCTTGAAATGCATCCTGAAGTTATTTCTTCTGCTGTGTGATCTCCAGCGCTCAGAGTGCTGTAATCGCATCTGTATGTATTAGTGAATTGCATCTCTAATGCCTCAAACGTGCTTTTATCTAAGGAGCTGGTGTTGCGTCTGTGTACCTCTGTTTGCCACAGGTTACTCTGAGGTACAAGGACCAGGCGATAGTTCTCCTCTTCTCCATAGCTTTTAGAAATCTCACAAAGCTTTTAGAAATGTACCATTGAGTGACATATATTAGAGAGGTCTGGTCCAAATGCTGTAGCATTGAAAGTGTGCAACGACAGCATTTTAGGCCATTATTTTAGAACAGAGACTTTTTTTGTCCTCATAGTGAACAGAAAAGATTAAAAATTTAGTGAGCTGCTAGAAGACTGGGATAATTCAAATAGCTATTAAACCCATGACATCAGCCAAATTCACTCCACTTAAGTCCGTCAAAAACATTCAGATCAGACATTGGATGGTAAGGAACATCTCAGCTAAAAATAAAATGTTTGGGCTTTTTTTTGCTTACTTGGTGGTGCCATGTTATATTACATTGCTTGAGTAGTGTCACATCACATTGTGTTACTTCTGTGGGATCCTCTGCTGACATGACATAATGCTTTTTATACTTACAAAACACTTTTGATTGGATACTTGCCATCCAATGGCTTTTGTTCGGGCATTAGATTCAGTAAAATTCATAAATAGGTTTATTAATTAAACTGAACAAGGAGCTGAGGTAGTTAGCTCTCTATAATTCATACAATCGTAGAATCATAGAANATCTAAACCTCCTCTGATGCAACTTGAGGCCATTTCCTCTCCTCCTGTCGCTGGTTGCTTGGGAGAAGAGACCAACACCCACCTCACTACACCCTCGTTTCAGGAGCTAGCTAATTCCCTGTATGTTTGTAAACATGAGGAGACTGGACTTTGCTAAGCTTAAAAGTTTACTAGGGTCCAGCTAGTGTTCACCTGAGGAACTCACTGAGGTATGAATGATCCCATTAGGATCCTTGCTTAGATGAACAGAACACATCTGCATGCTTTTTCCTGAACAGGAGCCAGAAAAACCTCTCCAACAGAAGTCAGACCCCACAGTATGTTTCTGCATTCTCATCTTGCAGTTAAGATGAATTTGAAACCATATTAAGCAGGAAGGCCTCAAGGAAAGGATACCAAAGGCAGGAGGCCCTGAGATAAGGCATTAAAGGGAAAGGGGAAAAAAAGCAGTTCAAGTTATTTTTTAGCAATTTTGCTAGTACATCTAACATCAGTGAATGCTAAAAGGCCCAGCAGGCACTGACTAGCTTGTGAATACAGCCAACATAAGAGATTAGATGCTGCTTCAAATTTAAAACAGCACTATTTGTGTGAGTGGCTTTGTCCTCTTGTAACTTCTAGGAGGAACAGAAATGTAAGACCCTAATACCAGCAGTTATGTATGGGCAACTGTGGGTTCTGTAAGTGAATAAAAACAGGATGACACTGACTGTGATAAGAAGCCTGAAAGCCCATGCAGCTGCCACCATCATCTTCAGTCTGATGAAACTTGGAGTTATCACCACCATATTCCACAGCAGCTGAAAGTACTGAGATTGAAGGGGAAGGAAGAGGAGAGAAGCACAATTAGTTCAGATAAAGAGGTCTGGGAACAACAGAAGGAGCAACCAGGCACCCCACGTTCACGCCGTTTGTCATCTATTTTGATAGCTAATGTCACGTACTGGCAGGTGTAATGGATGACAGCAAACACATTTCACTAAATGTCTTTGTCCCAACATGCTGCAAGGGACATGTGAAGAAATGACTATTTTGCAAAATTTTGATGTATGTGAAGTCTCCTTATTAATAGCTTGCTACTGCTCCCAGCTGGATTCAGTGGTATAATCCCTGTTGGGTTGGAGAGGAACAGGATTGCACCCTGAAGGATTTGTGCTTAGCTGTTACTTCAGGAACAGATTTGCCAAAGAAATGCTCAGAGGAGAGAACAGAGTGTTCCAGCACACACAGGTAGAAGCTGGTATTTCAAACTGAGCACACTGGGCAATCTTTGCTCATGATTCATCAGTCAAAACACGTCAATTTTATCCCAGAACAGCTAAAAAAAAATCTGCAACTACTTGACAAGTACATTTTTGGTGCAGGTCCCAGTTCTTTCCCAGTTGGCCCATTGGCTTGTCTGTCAGCATCTCTAGCACATTGTGGAAAATTAACCCTGCAGCGTGTTCAGTTTGCTGTTGTCCTGTTTTTCTTGAGTGAGTCCATTGCTTGAGATTCTCAAAGGTAAAAAGAGCAATCTGGCACCACATTCTCACTAAAAGTCAATGGCAAGTGGGCATCTAAATTCCCCAAGTGCTTTTAAAAATCTTCTCTTCACAACCGGGATTGCCTTTTGGTTTTGTTTCATATTCTGTTTTAAGACTCCACCCGATCATCTCTCACTTGCTTGGTTTGGTGAATTTTGTCTACTGGCTCAGGATCTCTGTTTGGTTTTTGGTCTCCTCGGAACATAATATTTTTTAATTGTCATTACAAATTTCAGACTTTTGCTACATGGGGTTATAATTCTGCCTCAACAGATTCACAGTTTTGATCAAAGCTTAAAATATACTTGGCTAGATCTATCCTGATGCAACAATATTGACATTGCAGACTGTTTTTTTCTTGGCATTATCCTAGTTATTCTTTTTTTCTAATGTACAGTGTTCTGTTCTGTAGTATGTTTTCAGGATATTCTTCAGTGCTTGCAGAAACCCCTTGTTAAATTTACAGAACTGTTCTGTATTCCCTCTTGAAGGATATTTTAATTTTCTTTCCTAATGGAGAAGGATAGCAACGGAAATTCTACTTGTGAGTTATCTTTCTTAGTGAAAAACTGCATCTGTTTAAAACTGAGAAGTGACTGTGGAAGCCAGAAAGTCGCACTCAGCTGTATCCTCAGGAAATAGAATAAGAAAAGAAACTTTGCCCCAGGTGCTCCAATTCAGTCTAAGTCCAAGTTTCACTATGAAGTCATGTTTCTTCTCCTGAACCGGAATCAGCAGATGGCAGAGTGTGGCTGGTCTGAACTACAAACAATAGATGGACCCGTGCAGAGTGTTGGTTTGGACTTTTTAAATTTCTTGCAGTTTACTGTCATTCATATCTGTGGTTCCAGTTCATTTGTCATCATGGTATAAAAGGGAGTTGCAGTTAACTGGTTGCAGGTTAAGGTTGGAGGACATACAAGCTGACACTAGCCTCTGTCGCTGTTGGTCTGCTGAGAGGTTGCATCGTTAGCGCTAAAAGTGTTTGGACCTGCACTGTACAGGCACAACCACATATTGTTGTTCTCTACTCCGTCTCACCTTTTATCTGGTGGCTTGTGATGATGCTCCATTTGTCATGGCAGAGAGAGATAAAAATATGCTTTAAAACTGAGACAGATCTTGATCTTTATTTAAATTTGACAGTGGCCCATTGGACCCCAACCATACTCTTCCCATCATTTCCTCCGGTTGGAACAGAACATATCTGTTGGCCAAGTAATTTCACTACATCACATCTTCAATCGCTACTCTTTGGTGTGATCGTTTCTTCTCTATCCTTAGAAGAGTTGGTTTTTGCATCTCAAACCCACTGACATTGTAGGTTGACTTGATGGGTTGAGCCTCCTGATGATTACTACCTTTCTGCTTTCCATAAGAATCCTATCCTTAATTTATAGAAAGACAAAAATCTGTCCATGCAATGAAAATTTTCTGTGATCTATGTGGGCTACCATTGATGGATGATGAAAGGCTTGATATTAATGCCTTGAATATGTATAATCCTGAGCCATCCATGTTCTAGGGTTAGCAATCATTCAGTTCATTTTATACATTTCATCACATTGACTTAATATAGAGCATGAAACCATACTGGAGCACTTACAGTAGTCAAGTGTTGGAGAATCTGAGGAATTTGCTCCAAAGTTTTCCCTAGGCTATTGCTGCTGATAATCAGCATCTAAAATGTGATGAAATTTCTTTTGTTAACTTTGCCTGCATACTTAGTTGTATTTCACATCACTTTGGACTCCTGATTAGTTTTTTGTACACACAACTGTATGCATCAAATTCCATAAATGTGTAGGAAAGGCACAGCTCCCTTTGAAAATGCAGCCTCAAGGGATATATTTTCATTGCAGCATGTGGAGATTTTGTCACATGACATTCGTTAATCTTTTCAGAAACCCTGCAGTTGAATTGTGGGGAATGCTCTATAAATGTATCCCTGCATTTCCAGCATGGGCAGAAAGACAAGCCAGAATTTTTCTTTGGGTCTAATTTGCTACCTTTATTCCACGGAGCCGTGTTTACCCGTGAGAGATGATTTTGTAAATAAGGACAAGTTCTGTGACTAAGGGCGGAAGAATGGTTCGTTTGCTTTATCTTTGTCTCAGGAGACGATGGCATTGTGTTTGCTCTGTAACAAAATCCGGAAAAGGCTTTGTAATGTAGTCACACAGAAGGGGAGAATCCAAGAGTTGGCTGTGGAGAGCACGAATGGATTTTACACTCGCAGTAGTGGTAGTAAGTTATTTCTAAAAATGTCCCCACTTAGGGATTAGAAAAGACTGTCATTCTGTCTGTGTGCAAAGTCCTGCTTTCTTTACTCCCTGTGCAGTCCCAGGGAGACTTGCTTTTCTCATGACTGCTAAATATTCTTTAGTTACCAATGACCAGTTGGGCTCGCTTTTCCTCTCCAGCTGCTCTGTGGGAGGAGAGTGGCAGGACTTAATTCTCTTATCAAGAAGGGCATCGTAGGGTAAAAAGTTCTGCGCAGTTTTTGTCAGAGCTCTGAGCTTATTGTCTGCCTGCTTGGCAGTGAAAAAGTGGCTGTGTGTCTCAGGCAGCCCAAGTGATTTGCCTGCAAAAAAAATTCCTTGTGAAAATAGGAGTGATTTGAAAAGAAGCTTAAGAAAGACCTGTCTGACGGAAAATGGGTTCAGAATTAAACTTCCCCCTTTCTCAAGCATTCTTAAAGCTAGGGTTTTGGTTCAGTTCCATCACCGAGAGAAATTAAATCAAATGTAATTGTGGATACGTCTAATCCAAACTCCGACCGCAGCTCATGCAACGTTGCCCAAGCTGATTTCCCAGGCCAGCCAGGTGCCAGGGCCGCTGCCAGCACGGCTCTGGAGCCCGGCTGGCTGTCTGAAGCCGGTGCTGCTGGAGGTAGATCGCTCGTGTGACATTAGTGCAGGTACTGCACAACCTTCGGGTTGCCGTTTAGACATACGTTGAGTCTTAAATTGCAAAGCCGTTCAGACAGCCGCAGTCCTCAGTCTTTAAACTGCAGCTCGCTACTTAAAAACTAGTAGTTCCTCTGCGCCTGCCTCCCTTCCTCCTCTGGGCAAGGCCCCCTGGAACAGCCTCATGACAATGTCCTGGTCAGCTCTTTTCTGTTTAAAAAAAAAAAAAACCACAACCCAACCAAAAAACCAACAAACTTGATTTCCTGTTCTGGTGAGCCATATATCACTGACGCTCCCATCTGTGCCGTTTGTCTGTGACAGAATGACAGGTGTCATTTATCATTGGAGCTTGAGGAAGCTGTGGGAAGAGGGATTGAAATTTTTTCTGGAAGCAGTCAGTGTCTACAGACTGCCAGATCATTAAAAAGGGGGCTTTCCAAAGAAAGCTGTGTGTAATGTGATTGCACTTACTGTCAATGACAGGCTGAGAGAAAGAAGAAACATCAAAAAAAGGGGGGGGAGGAGGATCGAAAGGGAGAAAGGGAGAGAAATGAAGTTTCTGCCAGGGGCATTTAAAGCTACAGCACAACAAATGCAGGAATCTTTTTTTGGTTTGGTTTCAATATCTGCATACTAAGTACGGCCTTTGGAGATTTTAGCTCAGCTTGGAGTGCCAATAAGGAAACCAAAACAGGAAACTCCTTTAACAGCACTTATTCGCATCACATATTATTTAGGGCACTGTAACAGAGTTTGTACTTTAAGGAGTGTGTCTTAAAGCACAATGACTTAAGACTGGAATAGAAGCAGGCAGGGACAGGAAAACGTATTTGGTCTGCAGCTGAAGCTCCTAATAAATCAAAGGGCAAAACTAAGACCAGATACAAGGCCCTTTTTCAAAAAAGAGACATTTACAACGTCCTGTTTGCATACGGACATTCAGGAAAAGCAGCATAATATCTTTATTTCAGCACCACCTAGGCAGGCTCTGTTTGGGGATTTGAGCGCAATCTTTTTTTTCTTCTTATGGTAAAGAATCCTTCTCACGCTGCCTATTACAGCAAATTGTCCTCCTACTTGAGGTACACGAAACCAAAAATAAGACTGTGTGTTTATTGGGGGGAAAAAATTGCAAGAGATATAAAACAAATGTTTTAACAACAAAAAGAAACTGAGAGGGAGAGAAAATAGTGTTTCTTTTTTCTACTGTTTTTTGTGGTCTCCTTAGGTTAGCTGTGTATGCTTGTACCACACGCAACTTAGCATGCTTCTGTCTGCAGGACAGAAAATTATAATTTGTATAACACAGAGAGTCTGGGGATTGCAAGGGTATTGCACAGAACTTGGTCACACGTGTTAAAGGGTAATGCTGGTTAGTCTGGAATAAGTCATTTCAGTCCTTACTTCTGTGAGAATCTGTGGCTGTATGAAATCCCAGCATGAGACTCAGGGAGTTACAAAACCGAGGGCCAACTAAGTAGAAAAATCTGGCTGTATTAATAATTGAGGGATTCAATGTAAAATGGGTGAGTGTGGTGTGAGTCTGGTTTAGAGAGATGACCCAGGGCATGAACTTTCTCCTCCCACTTTTAGAGTGATGGGTTTTCCTGCAGGCCTTTGGGAAAGACAATACAGGAAAAAAAACAGATAGAGGAATGTTCACAGTCCCTTTCACAGGGTATGTGAGGAAAGGGGGAAATCATCTCCCACCCTTCTGCCACCAAGCATGTCCATGGAGACAAGGAGAATCCAGCTGTGCTGGATAAAAGCAGGATCCACCTTATAATTGAGGTCCTCCTAGGGAAGTCTGCTCAGTTCCCAGCTGTGCCATAGGATCTGTGAGTGACCTTTGGAAAGTCATCTGATTTCTCCATGTTTCAGCTTCTTTTCTTTAATATCTCCTATTCAGATTTTGATCTCTTTCAGATAGGAACCATCTTGTAACACCTTGAATGCATCATGTCTTGCATAGGATGTCCTGCTCTTAGCTTGTTTCTTCCTGCAGCTGCAGTAAAAGACTATAATTACTATGGTTATGAAAAATGAGCGTTCTGCCTTATGGTTAACAGTTGAATTGATTCATAGCAGTTGCATGTACTTACATAGGTATGTATTGGTTTATGCCCATGTTTGCCTCCCCTGAAATCAGAAGTGAGATCAGAACAATTAAATAGAGACCTAATAACTTAACATATGTAAGCGTGAGTGATAATAGTTTTCAACTGGATGATAAAGTTCTTACATGTGTTGCCATGTAAGTTTGTTTGTACACTCTTACCAATGTGTTAAATGCCATTATATCATTCTTATCATCACCATACTCAGTATCGTTCTTTTCTGGCATTGGAATTGCACATCATGTGTGCACATGGATATACATATATCTATGTATACATACACACACACACATATAAACATATTTATACAGCAGATTCTAAAACATTTTTACTAGGTTAAGACAAATAATTTTTGCCTGGCATTTTATTTTTGAAATGTTGGACTGTAGTTCCATGTGCTTTCCTATGTGAAGGAGATTGGGTCAAAAATGCTTTAAATGCCATAGCCCTGGTGCAAAACAGATATCCCTGTTTTCAGTAGCTACATGAAGGAAGCAGAATATAAAATCAGGCCTCAAAGTCATGTGTATGGTTCTGTTGTCATTTCCCTCTGTGGGGTGACAGAGACTGTCCCTGTCATTCTCATCAGGCTACACCTGTACTACTTCTGTAACACTCAGGTTTGTCTATGGTTGAAAGCTTACCTCGAAACTTTTCCTGTGGGTCCATTGGCAGATAAGAAAAACAGATGACATGCCATAGACACACGTATCTCAGGGGAAACTACAGGTGGCAACAGATATCAGCTTCACGTTTTAGGATATTTGCAGTGAAGTTTGCATCCAAGACCTTCAGTCCAAAAAGAAAAAAGTAAAATTATTTCTGTTGTGGTTTTGCTTTGAAAAAGGATTTGCTGTTCACAGAGATAAGATTTTGCCTTCTGGCCAAGTGGTTATAATAGTGAGATCTGGTTAAATACCTCGTTTCAGCACAGCTATTTTTTGAGACTAAACACTGTAGTCTTTACTCAGCCTATCCTACTGCTACTTTTACTTTGAATGTGTAAGGAACAGTTAGAGATCACAAAATGTAGACCAACATGCACAGCAAAGGCTTCATTAGGCTGATGGGAAATGAAACAGGACCAAGGTATAATTTACTCTTGGGAAAAGAGGGGAGATAGAGACTGAAGGGAAAAGGGGATTCCGCCCCAGGTTGAAGAAGATTGTGGGGCTGGAACCACTCCACCTCAGTCAGCTTCAGCAGCTCATGGGCCATGGTCACCAGACCATGTCACAGCCAAAGCCTGGCTCAGCTCCAGCCTCTTTCACAAACCCTTGGGAAGTCCGTACTAGTGTGCATTGGAAAGGCGCAGTGGGGAAATGTGGTTATGTAGATAACTGTTTGTATAGGCTGCCTTGCAAGTCAAAGGTATGTTTCTGAACCACTGTGGCCCCTGTAGCAGCTTGATCAGAGATGTTTTTCATGTCTCATCATAACCTGATTGGCTTTAGAACTCATTGCTTTTACTGAATTTTCTAGGTAGAAAAGAATGTCTCTGCAATCATCCTGCTGGTGGGACCTGGAGGTTTACTTAGGCTGTCAGCAGCTATCCCCTAGTTACAAGCTTCTTGCATAAAACGTGTGCCCAACATTGTCTGAACAAACCTGAGCCTAATATTTATACAACCTTAAAACTAGTTGGAACACAATCCTGCAGGTAAATATCCCATGTCTGGAGTTATATATTTTTCTGTTTGGCTAGTAATATGTTGGTGTTGCAGAGGGTGTTTGGTTCACAGCAGATTACTCAGCAATAGCTGAACAGCCAAGACTTACACAAGCCAGGGCCACAGAAATCTTATTTTGTTGGTAAGATTCTGGACTACTTGTATCGATAAAATTACCAGTTAAAAAAAAAATGAGTAAACTTTGGGATCTGTACTATAAGTAGTCACATCCAAATGTGCTACAAGACCTGTTATACATGCTTTGTTTTGATCTGGTGCTGAATGCGGTTTCCAAGGCTGATTCTTTAAAATTAGGAGGAATTATGCTATAATGTGTGATAGTCTTCTGGCTTTTTGTCTTTATCTAATATCTGTCAACTAGAGAAAATGATTTAAACTGTAGAGGGGAAAGAGGGGAATCCATCCATACGTACGTTTTTTTTCTCCAGAGATTAAATAAAAGTTTGTGCATGTATTTACATTTTTTCTTCCGTAGTATATACTGTACAGTTATATTTGGAATGGGCTTTCAGAAAAGCTGCAGAGGAGTTAATGAGAATAGGATGTTTGTACAATTCTGTAAATATTTTTTATATTTCTGGGAGCAGCAATCGTATATCTTGATTCTTTCTTTCTAAGCTAGCCGTCTCACTTGGACTCATACTTAGGTTAAACCTTTGGCAAGAGTTCAAGGAGCAGGGAAACCAGCTGAGGATCTGGTCCAGTGGGCAAGATCCAAAAAAACTCTTAGATGCCGAACGTGCAGCTGACATGGGTTTTAGGAGCCTGAGCCTGAGGGTGAGGGAGAAGAGGGGAAGTTGTGCTGCCGTGCTTGCCCAGAGCTACCAGCAGCTGAAGCTTTAGCCAGTATGTCCTTCCTGAGCCCACATAGGGTTCCTGTGTGGGCCTCACTGTGTCCCCCAAGAGCTAGACACGTCCACTCATGGCATTGCTAATGCACAGGGCAATGAGAGGTCAGCGTAAAGCCGGTTTGTATCCCGGGTGTCTAGGAAACTCTCTTTCCAAGACACTTCCCCTGCAAAGAGAGAGCATCTGAGATGATATTTCTCTCACACTTGCTCTCTCGTTCTCTCTTTTTGCTTAAACTCTGTAGGGTTGATGTAAAGGTCAAGTCAATTGATTTGTCTGGGTAGCAGGGCACTCTCAGTGGAGATGCAGTTCACAGTTTCGTAAAGTCCGTTGGTATTGGCTTGACTCAAGGTTTTTGAGGAGACTCTACAGTTAGGGAGGCTTCCATCATTATTTAGAGCCTCTCTGTTATTTGTCTTGAAACGATTATATTTCAAGTTCCTTGCTAAAACAATGTAAAAATGCTGATAGGTTCATGGGGAAAAAAAGACACTAAATATATAATCTATGTTCCCTCTCTGTATAACTATAAAATACATCTTGTTCACTTTTATCTTTGTCACAGAATGATTGACATATAATATCTCAGCTTGACACCTTGATATTGGTGATCAGAGTAATTTGTTTCAACCTGCATGCTGAACCCTCAAGGTTAGATATTCCTAAAATATAAACATAAAGGATGGATTACTTCTATAATTTCCAAGTTTTATTCTGTTCTTACCAGCAAAGTTCTAGTATTCCATCATAAAATAGCTGATTTATTTCTATAAGTAATTTCAGTGTCCATTTTAACTGTGCATTTCTCTTACTCTTTAATTGTAACACTAAGTTATTCCTAGATTGAGGTTGTCGAAGTAAACTAGCTATATCCCTGAGCAAATATGTGCTTCATGATCTACAATACAGAACGGGGCACTGGTCTGGCAGAAAACAAATCACATTGTCAGACGCAGGAGAACAGCATCAGTGCTCCTTTTCTGTTTTGTTGCAGCACATTGTTTCTTTATTCTTCATCTTTATACATTGCAAAATATACCTAAATGAATCATTTTGATACTTGGAACATAATATATAATGTCCTCCTTTATTGACTGGGCTTTATAATTTATTTAGTGACATTTTTGGTCTCCTTCCAGCAGTCATATGATGCTTTAGAAGGTATCAGTCAGGTTGGAGGAGAGTTTACAAAGCTGAGGTCCTGTTGCACACAGGCTCTCTGACACAAACCAACCCCCACACAGGCTCAGCACCTTGGCACTGAGGTCCAGACCAGACCTTGCCAGCTGCCATGGAGATCCACCTCACCACAGTCCATCCGTGTTCTTCTGTTGAGCTTCTCAGTGGCATTAGCTGACACTGACAAACCTTCTGCATCTCAGTCTGTAAAAGCTTTTACTATTTTCCTTGTTTACATATAGCCTATTTAATACTGAAGCCTGCTTTTAATCAAAGTCACTGGACTGAGATGGATCAGCGCTGGGGGTGCTGCTGCCATGCTGCCTGGTAGCCATTTCACCAGTGTGACACTATCTGTGTTGGCCAGGATTAGGGGCAAACTGGGACTGTAGTGGGGGAACCCATGGAAATGCTACTGTGTTTGCCTGCGACTCTGCAGAGGGTCCTATTCCTAAATCTGGGATAGACATGATTTATGGCCAGCTTCTCCCTTTGTGGTATTTCTCTGCTGTTAAAATTAGAAAACTCTGCCTTCTCCTTGGGAAGGAGGGCTAGACTTGCCAAATAAAAGGTAGTTTGTAAGCGTAACAATATTATTTGCAACTATATTTTTAGCAGTTTCCTGGTGCTTTTTCAGATTTGAAGCCAAGAGTTGGTGTTATCCCGTAGTGGAGAAAAAAAAAATAATGCTTTTTGGACTTATTGGGCTTTTGTTTGAGTAAGGATCAATTCATCTTCCCTCATTTATTATAAATTATCACTGAAGTCCAAATAATTGGAATTTGTTTAGGAAACTGTGTATGAATTATATGCACATATGTGAATACACGTAAGCACCCCTAATTTGAGGGGCTGGTCTTAGGCTGCTACTGCCATTGGCTATTGCTTTATGCATAATTTATTTATACATTCCAGCTACTTTCTATCTATGCGAATTCTCTCTTGGCCTCAACTTTTTGTACTCATGCTAGCGAAAATAAATGTGGTACACACAGAGGTCAGAGCTTCTTTCCCCACACAGCTACTTATACTGTGAGGTATAAGCAAAATAGTGCTGCAAACATTGTTTGCACCATCTACCCATCACGGCATTTCACTCATGGTTAACAAAATGCTTCAAGATCCTCCAGAATTGAAGGTGCTATTTAAATGTAAATTATTATTTACAATATCTTATGCTTGATATAAGTTTTTGGGAAGTTTCATCTTTACACTTGTTTGCAGCAGCAAATCCTTTCATAGCTATAATTTATATGCAAAGATTTTCCCTGTCCTATCACACATTTTCCAATATGTTTTGATGAAGTCTGAATAGTTCAAATTGAGCTCTAGCATTGCGCATTTTATTTATTTCATATCTTATTTGTATTAAGTTTTGTCATAGGTTAGGGCTTGCTTTTATATTCCAGTAAGAGAGGATATAGAGTATGTGATTATGCAAGGTCTTTGTTATTTATATATACTGCATCCTGTGTGTGTGCTACTCTGGTGTTCAAGTGAAATGCAGGATTCTATTTTAATTCTCATGACTGTATATGATCATTAACAGCTACTGCACACAGTAAAAAATAAAAATGCAATTCAAAGAAGTGTGCATATAAATAAATATAAGTGAGCACATAAAGGGATGAATGAGATAAATTGGTTCTTTTCAAATATCTAACTTATCTTCAGTTAAGGGAGGCATCCTCAGTGCTGTCTCTGCTCCAAATGGTACTTAAAAAAAAAATTAAACATAACAACAAAAAAGAATTCATTGCTTTTAATAACATTTTCATCTATGCGGTGAGGGTGGGCTTCTTTTTTTTTATTTTTTCCCCTAAAATTGCAATTCTGAAAATAGCAGGAGAGGTCGTAATGTATTAAACTTTGCCTTGCCATTTCTTTAGCACTTCTGAATTTCAGTTGGTTTTGGTTTACGTCTTTGCTGAAGCATTGAAACATTCAGCATCTTCCTTATTCCCTTTCCAGTCAGCAGTTGTAAGGATAACCCTCGCCCCCTTCCGTCCAGACGCTTGTCTAGGGCTTATTTTCCATTGTTCTGTTCAGCACCTGCTCACCATCCTGCCTGGGAAGAGAAGCAAGGTCTTATCTCAGAAATTTTATCCATCAGCTCACTGGCAGCTGTCACTACAATATCTAAACACCATACGCAAGATGAAAGCTTCTGCTTATGTTTCCCTGTAAAATCGGAAATTCATGCTCCTCCCCATTTTAAGCTGATTTCTCAAGGTATGCAGATCAGCACTGCTCGTTTTACCAGGAGAAAAATTGTTGAACTGTCATTACGCTCTACTATATTGATTTACAAACAAAAGCAATAGTAACATCGAGATATTTTGATGAAAAGCAGATGACTGTCAATCCTGTTCAACTTGGAGAAGCTCTCAACTCTGGAGGCTGCTCCACATTTGTCCAAGCACTTTTCACTCTTCCTTTCCCTCTTCTTGACCTAGGAAAGCAGTGAGCTCAGCCGCCTTCTGCTCCACTGGCCCCATCTCCCCTTTGCTTCCCTCAGTCCTGCCTTCAATGCTCAGAAAGAGTGCGGTGCACCGAGGCAGCTTGGTGCTCTTCCGTGGTTAGAATAGAATAGAATAGATATATAAATATACTAGTGAAATAAACTAGTGAAGCCTACTTTTCTCTGAGGACAACCAAACTCAGATGAATTACCTTCTTTTACACACACACAAACTCATTTTCTGTCTCTTTCTGTTGCACATAGGCATACAAATATATATCTGTATGTACATATAATGAAGTTAGAGAAAAAGCAAGTGAAAACTCAACAAATTCAGTGAGACGGTGGATGAACATTTGGACTCGCTGATGTGCTATGTCTGAACTAAAAGTGGAGTCAAACTAGAGTCATGAAACAGGGAGGCAAGCTCTTACAAATGCACACATCAGTGACTGGGTTACAGTAGCAGCAGAGCTTTACATTCTCCAGGCAAAGAAAGAGGGAGTCTGGACTGAGGGAGATGGTAGAAAGATCAGGCATATTAATCTCCATTTTGATCATTAGAAATTATTATGCATTGCTTCAGATTCAGCCTGAACTTCAAGGGAGCTCTCATGTTATTGAAGGTCTTGTACTCTGCTTCTCTAGCCAACTGTAATTCTACGTAACAGGTCAGTTTACCCTTCCTTCTTGAAAAAATGGTCTTTTCTACCTGCGTTACATTTTGGTAGGTTTCTATCTTTAGGTTTCGCGGTATTGTTTCAGTATATGCATCTCTTAACCCAGAGAGGAAAGATGGCCTAATGATTAGAGTATGAGCTTCACACTTCAAAATACTGTATGTATGCAAAATACTGTAGGCTTCCTATGCAACAGCAGACATGTCACTTCCCTATGTCTTTCTTTCCTCTTTGTAAAACAGGGATAATAGGACTTCCATACCTGCCCAGGCTTGTTAGGAGAAGAAATACATTGAAACTGGGGGTACCTGGTAGGACGGTGACAGAGCCACGTGAGGAGCAATGGTGGATATGTTATACCTTTCTATATGAAAGGTGCAGTGTGAGTTGCCACCATTCCTGTTACCTACCACAGAGTAATTCTACAGAACCACTTGGCAAAATAAAACAAAATTCTTACAGCAAGGCAATAAAAACATCTTCTCTAATACAGCCCCTTGGAACTCAAATGTTTTTCAAATAAGGCAACTGCTGCCCAAAACAAACCCAAACCAAAACCAAACCCAAGCCTAAAAGGTATTCCTCTTCTAGTTTAGCCGCAATTTTTGCTCCACCGAAAGACAATGAACTTCAGTGCTTGTGAGCAGCTAATCATTTTTGACAGTGCAGGGCTTCTGCTGTATATAGTACAGTATTTATAATGTTTCTGCAAGTGTCTCTTTGATTGCATTATTCCTTTGTCTGACCTATACTTTCAGATAAAAGTGTTTTGCTTAGAAACTACATAATAAATCACCTGTAGGAAACAGACACGTTCCTTTTCTATCAGGGACTAAATGTGAAAAATGGTTTAAAAGAAGCTAAGTGTAAATGATGGAGTTCTGTTACCAGTTTTGGCTTGCTGAAACAAAGTAAAGGTAATGTACAGGAGGCATATCTCAGGGTCACTGCAGTCATATGTCAAATGCTAGAATAGTACTTTATTTGGCAAAGAGATCAAAGAAAAGCTTTTTGTTATTTTTCTTCTGTATGTTGAGCAATAGAATAGGTTTTCTCCCTTTTTATAGTTAATATAACTGTGCTGTAGTTTCACTGATCCTAGATGAGATCACCCACTCCAGAATATTATTACATTTCAGTAGTTAAAAAAAATTACAGAAGTACTAAGCATTATTTGACCTACCTTTCCTGTGTCAGACTGCTGAAATTATTTTACATTTATATAAATCCTAGCTGCTTTGCACCTTTTTGTAGCTAAAATAAATGCTATCTTGGGAGCCAAGGGTCTCATGGTGGTCAACTTATTGCATGTTAAATGTGTCACAGTAAATCTGCAAGAGGTTTTAAGCTGAAAAGAGAAAAAATCTTTTTTTTTTCTCTCTTAGAAGGCCAGAGGAAAGGACGTAAATTAATTTCCGAAGTAGAGGAGCCAGAAAAATTCCTTTTCATATTCTCGTCTCCTTGTCTGCAAGCACCTTGCCCCCAAAAAAAAAAAAGTAAAATGAGTTTTAAGTGAGATACCCAGTTATTGAAACACTTGCAGAGACAAATCCTGAAGTTATATAGGCTGCAGTGATTATATTTTTCAAGCCATGCTTTAGAAGGTGTCATGATATACTATAGTTGTCTTTAATGGTACAGTTATCATGTATTAAATAAATGCTAGTGTCTTCTTCCTCTGCATGTGCATGTTATACGTAGAGACTTATTCTCTTAGTAGGTATGAGGCTCAGGTCTCAACAGTAGCAGATTAATTTCTCGGGAGGAGTTGTTACTACAGGAGCAAGTGCGGTTCATAGTGGAGGAATGAGGCTGCAACATTGCTCAGTGCCCTGCAAACCATTTGGGAAGGACAACCTTATGTCCCTCAGAGGACAGGGCCTCAAAATACGCCACATCTCCTTTCGAAAGACTACGTACAGCAGTTGCTGTGTTTGTGAGTTTATTTGCCACAACTTAGGCTAAGGAAAGGGGCGTCCCTTAAGAATTGTTCACAATGTTACATATAGTTTCTATCTTACATCTTTTTTAAAAAAGTTGATGAAATTAATGAGAAGTGACAAAAGAAAAGGAAATCAGCTAACGATGTGGCTGAGGTCAAGCTCAAGGAACGAGCACAGTGGGTTAAAACACGAACACAGTAATGTAGGTGTGAGCAAATGAACCGTCTAATAAATAATTAACAATTAATTTTCTTCTGTCTTTTATCTTTACCTCTTTTTCTCTCTTCTTTTCTACCTTGTGTTTCTGTTTTGCATTTTCCATGTTCATGCAATTAATTAAAAAACAAAATCAAAGCGCAGGGTTACAAAGTTCCAGTTCTGAAATCCTGCTGGAATGAAAAGTTCTGCTTCTCCGATCCTATTAGTTTGTGCTCATGTTGAGGGCTGGATGTGCATATTTTATAGAGCGTGTGCATGGCTTAGAAACGGCTGCTCCTCCTAGGCAAGCGGTTCACAATACAGCCCTTCTACTTCTGAGCAAAGGAAGCTTTGTTTTATAAATCTCCAATGCAATGTACATGCAGTTTTGTGTCATGTTATATTGTCATATGACAAGACATGAACCAATGTAAGCCATCGTAATGCAGCACAATGCATTGTCTGAGTTACACCTTGTCAGGTTTTTTGGCTTCAGAAAGGAGCTTTTTTCCCAAAGGTAGTAAGTGATGCTAGAAAAAAATCCCTGTGTTACCTAGAAACTGACAGATGCCCCTATTTCCTGACTATCCAAATTAAATTTAATCTGAATGTGTTTCTACGCAGCAAATCTAAATGTTGTTTTCCTTTTTGTCACTTCCCAGTTTTAATGTTAGTGGCCTGCTAATGTGATTAACTCTTTGCCTCAGGCAGTTAAGACTGCGCTTTGTCCGACTGGACAACCGATGAGCTCAGCAAAGTTTAAAGCTCCCTGGCTAAGAAGGGATCAGCATCTGAAAGCTATATACTGGCCTGAGGAAGGCTCTAGCCTTGCAGATAGTGAACATGAGACTTTGTTATGCTGTCATTAAGCTAAGGCGATATGCATACAGATCGTCTGCTGTTAGCTTATCATATACTGCCTTATCACAAATGCAATAGCACATCATTACCTGCATTGTATACAGGCAAGTTTTACATGGCAGAGACCACTGTAAGGGAAATAAATGTTAAATTTTTATGGGTAGCTAGTGTGTGGGGTGAATGCTATGTGGATTTAAAAAAAACACCAACAATATTTACTTTCTCATTTTCATGCAATTCTGAATGGTTTTCTTGTGCCAGCTCACCATACTTTTATTGTCCAATGCCTTAGACAATAGTTAAAATCCTGACAATGAATTCTTTATTGCACAGAATACCGAATTACAAAGGCACCATATGCATACCATTTCAGATAACTCTCCATATAGCATTAACACTCCTGTTTGGTGGGGGGGGGGGTGTGGGTTAAGTATTATAAAACAAATTATATCTGTTTCTTTGAGCAATTGCAGAGTAAAATGCTATCCTCAAGTTCAAAAGTTACCTCCAAGTGTGATACTCAGCTTTTAGCATTATTTCACACTCAGGGTAACTTTTCTAACCCTTAGGAAATATTGTACCACTATTGCCTTCAAAACCAATCACAGTTTTTCATACTGTATATATAGTGCTGTTCAAGCACTGTAGTAGAGCTAGTGAGAAAGATTACATGGAAGAACTTCAAGGCTTCCCAATGATTTTTAAAGGGAAAATACCTAGATAACTCGGGACCCTGCACATTCATTTTCTTCTGACTGTCACTGCGTTCTAGTAGGCAGCAGTAGCACCAGAGGTATATTCCTGTACCAAATAACTTCCTTCCTGGGTCAATTTTTCCCCCAAGCAGCAGAAGTTACATGTTGCGTGTTACCAATTAAACTCTATTCCTTCCTAGGTCAAGGTCTTAAAAAAGAGTGAAACTAGAGCAGAAAACCTAGTGTATCTCACAGTGAATATTATCAACAATTATATCATTATTTTCCCAGCACACTTTTTGTCAAAGTGGTATTAGACCAGCACCATTTAATGAACTGAAAGACTCAGAACTTCTTTCTTTTTAGTAGGTTCCATGTAAATGATGTGTTCTTCCACATCAGAGTTAAATCTAAACCTCATCTACCCAAGCACTGGATTTATCAAAATTTGCCATAAGAAATAAACAGATAGAGCCATATTTTGTATCTTAGGTGAAAGAAGAAATTGTCCTTTAAGATTGAAAGTAAATGGCAAAGAGAAACATCCGTGCAGAAAATTTCTATCATGTTCTGGAACACTTTCTCCATCAGCTCCTAAACTGTTCTCTATTTTCAGGCTGCATGCTCTCCCCACTTTATAACACTCATTACAGTTAGTATCTGGGCACCTGCTAGTAATTCACTCAGCAATGATACTAATCAATAGTGATTTCTGAAAATCTCTCATTCTTTAATTAGGCTCCTGACACACGAACTGTGTGGAAGACCTTCAGGTGATGTGTGTGTTGGTGATTCACACTCACTGAAGATCTGCCCTGCAAAATAGTAACTAATAGTGCATGGTCCCTGGATGAACACAACCCTCCGATGATGCTGTCTTACCTTACTGCGTGGTATCCCTAGATACCATGGTATCCCATGGTCCAAATTCCTGGNGCTGTTGGCCTTCTTGGCCACCTGGGCACACTGCTGGCTCATGTTCAGCCGGCCGTCAACCAGCACCCCCAGGTCCTCTTCTGCGGGGCAGCTTTCCAGCCGCTCATCCCCAAGCCTGTAGTGCTGCATGGGGTTGTGACCAAAGTGCAGAACCTGGCACATGAGGAGAGATCTTTCTTGGTTTTGGGAGCCTCTTATTTCTTCCCTTTGTGTTGAGATAAAGTGGAAGTTTGTGGAAAATTAAGAATTAGCGGCACTAAAGGCAAAATCTTCAGTATTTATCAAAAAGCAGTAGTGTAGCACCAAGGAAAACCCGACCATCGACATGCTGTTGGGGGTCCACTGGCCCGCGAGGTGACCACACTTAAGGTAGAGCAGATTTGTATCTGTACAGTAAATACCTATTTATCAGATACCTTTTTCTGTTCATTACATACACTGGAAATGGAGTGCCTCTCCAACTCTCCCCTGGCAAATGCAATTTTAAAACAATGCAGAACAAAGAAAAATGTGTTCCCGATATAATTATGCCTTGTGCAACTTAAATTTTAGACACTCAGTTTCATCTCTTACTTAAATGTATCTGTGTATTTTAATAGGAACATTCAGCTATGCTTTTATTAATGCAAAAAACATTAAAGCACTATCCCTGAATACTAAAGCCTTAAAGGGCCGTTTCAAACAGAACCTGTCATAAAATGTGCTCTCAAGCGTGTCCCCTTTAAGAGATTCAAGAATTAAATGTTCCCGTATGTGAATTTTATTTTGTACAGCACATTTGCTTTATGGCTACAATTAAGTTAGATGTGCCGATAACAATGTCTGCTTTCCATTTTAAATCGCACATTTCAGACAGTGTGCATTGTTTTATTATCTAATCCACATGCTTTTAATTGCAATTATGGTCCCTTATGAGTCCCCTGGGAGGGCATGATTGCAATTAAAAATGTAATTTAAATGTTAATTAATTACATTCATTTTCTAAACTGGGAAAATTTCATTTATTATTTTCATGTGTTGTGCACTTATCCTAAATGCGTTACCTTCTAAATGTTTTTTTTTCAAATTAAGTGTTATGTTTATAAAACAGGGTGTTTAATACCCTTTAAAATTTTGTTAGGATGTTTATACAAATTATTACTTTAAATTAATTGTTTCCAAGCTCTATGCACAATTTATATGTGTCATGCAAGCCAGAATAGTGTTGTTTTTTATATTCTGCTGAAATTACATTAACATGAGAACCGAAAAAGTTGATCAGAAATATACACTGTTACTGTATGCACTCTTAGACACTTTTTGCTGGACAGAAGAAGAGGATTTATTAGGGGCCGCTTCTCAGTGCCTTTGTTGATTTCCTTACTGGTGGTTCGCTTAAGACACAACCAGCTAAAGAGAATGAGTGCCCTCATCGGCAGGAGCAGACTGAAGTCTAATACCAGGTTTTGCAACAAGTGTAACAGGCAGCACGCAGAGAGAAAGAGCTTGTTAAAAATAGAAGGCAGAGAATCATAAACCTGGTTTCTTAGAAATGATAAAATTAAAAACATGCCATTTAAAAAAAATAGTTATTTCTGTTGCCTTCCATTTTTTTCATATTAACCTGCAATCATGGTGGCCACAAAAATTATCTATTACACATGAAAGCTGAGATTTGTGCAGAATCTCATGACCTTACGAGCCAAGAATTGATAAAAAATTATCAGGTGTCTTCTGAATGGAGCTGCCAGTGTTGCTGTGTCAATAAGCTTGCAGAGCTGCATGCATCAGTGTGGAAGCCTGTCCAGGACCACCGATATCATGGGCTGCCTTCCTGCTGGTTTTTGCAAGCAGTATTTAAAGTCCAGAATTTGGAGGAAGAAAACTCCTTGAACTCTTCCCTGCACTGGCTGGCTTCGGTCACATCGGCACCCTGCTGACGTGAGCCTGGAGGGGCGAGCTGGAGAGCAGGGCAGGAGTTTTTCCAAGCGGGCACTAAGTCAGGTACTAATGGTTTTGAGTCACTGCGTTCTGTAATTAAAAACTGATTAAAGATATCCTGATCCATCCTATTATCTTTACAAAAGATATTTTCATTACAAATTTGTGGTCAGTTCATTAAAAAAAAAAGGAACTGTAATTTATTTTCTCAGAGACCATCAGAGAACAAACCAATTAAGTCAGGAAAATTTGGAATTATGATGTTCTGATAGACTAGCAGCTCCTCTGAAAAGCAAGCTGAAGCTAAAGGATACAGCTGAAAGGTTTTTATTTTAAACTACTGCTTCCAGTTGTAGCTGTATGGACAATCTTTTGGAAGGGTTCAAGCATTACAAAAAAAGTCAAGTTGAACTAAACTGAAAAACATCTATTCTTCAGTGAGGCAAGACTGTCCACACAGCCTTTTTGATTGGTTTAACTAATTGCTTAAACAGTAAAAATGCAAAATATTTTAGGTTGAATCGGCGCTGAGGGTCGCATGGCGTTCTTAAAGAGAAATTCACGGAGAGCAAGTCCATGCATACACAGGCCACAAACGCAGCAGGGCGTGTGGGGCATGGACCAGATAAACGAAGGTTTTATTAAGCAGTCACCAGCCAGGGGCTCACAGGAATTTCACCCAGATCTGGGACCACTCTTGATTCCTGCGGTGCTCGCTGTGTCCCCTTGGCATTTCCATTTGAGCTTCTCTGCTTGTGCTGTCTGTGCCCCTCACGTTTTCTTTGCCTTCGTTGTTCCTCTCAGCGGAAAGGAGTGTGAAGTCAGTGGAGGTAGCTCTGCAGTCTGGGGTTTGTGCTCCCAACTGCAGCATTAAAACAGCAGAAAAAAATAAAAGGGTAGAAAAGAGCATGGGCTTTGTAGCCCAAAATAATAGACTGCCTTTTCATTTGTACCATTAATGAGAAGGAAAAGATTAATTAGTTAATAACTAGTAGGGAGAGTCTAGGTCTGTTTTGAGTGAATTAGCCTCTTTCTATAGAATTTTTTTTTTCCCATTCTCCTCCCCTCCCCCCACCC